>JAFBJY010001293.1:0-31877 GCA_016801885.1 Toxotes chatareus | reverse complement strand
TGTTTGCATCATTTCACAGTGGTGTTTTAAGGCTGGTTTTGACACTTTATTCCTTATTGAACAACAGGACATTTGATCAAAGTGTTTCATGGCGACCTTCTGGAATGTGTGACTTGAGTTCTGTTCTAGAATGTTCAGTCTGTGACTCAACACTCTGAACTCTTCTTCAGACTCTCACTCACTCTTCACCTTGAACTCAGTGTGTCAGAATTACAGTAATAAGAGATTAACTGGCACTACATGTTATGGTACTGGCACAATAGAAAATGGCAGCGAAAAGCAAGCAAGTAAAGAGTGAGAGTTCAGGCAAGAGCAAACAACAGGAAACTGCTGAGGATTAGATCGTTGTAAAGCAACAAGCCAAAGGAAAGGAAGAAGAGGACAGAGCAGAGTCTCCAGGATCCAGCTGTCTGTCTATGAAGAGTGACTGGTCTAAAGAGGGAAATCCTCCAGACTTCAGTAATGAACCTGGACCCTCAGACACAAAGTAAGAGACCTGCTACAAACCTGTGAACCTCCAAACTTTGGGCTATAACAGTGTTTAGTGTGTTGAGGTCCTGCAGTTGTTGTCAGTGCCTGTAACTGTTGTGCGACGCTGCTGTGCAGCCAGGAACATGAGGAAGAGGACCCAAATGCAGAAACCCCAGGACGGACAGATGAGTGAATTAAAAGTCCTTTTATTTAACTCAAACACTCTGAAAAAAAGTCCAGGAGCAGGAAACAAACTAAAAATCATCCAAATTAGAGAAAAAACTTGCACAGGCAGGGAAACAGATAAGACGACTAACAAAAGACTCCAAGACTCAAAAAGAGACTCCAGATGAACCACAGGTGCAAACATGAGCTGAGACACAGACTAACTTTGTCTGATAAAAAACTACAGACAACTGGTGTCTTAGGAAAATACTGTACAAAAAAATACTGTAAAAAATATTCATCTTCAGTATGAACATTTTATGATTAACTGACACAGCAGTGTTGTTTATGGATGCTGGTGTGTTGCCTCCATCCTTCAGTATAGTGTTCAGTGCTACATGTTGACGTTGCTGCAGGACGTCAGCTGAGAGTTCCCAGAATGTCCTCAGACAATTTATCAGTGATTGATGTGATATGAATAAAATGTGTTTGTGTTTTCAGAGGTCAGGACCACAGACTGAGAGCAGAGTGTCCAGGATCCAGCTGTCTGTCTGTGAAGAGTGATGGATCCAAAGAGTTTAATCCTCCAGACTTCAGTAATGAACCTGGACCCTCAGACACAAAGTAAGAGACTGTTTCTAGTGTAAACTGACCTGAGGATGATTCAGTTCTCAGACATATTTGAAGGAAACAGGGAGACACCAGGGACCAGATCCATAAAACTCTGTGTCCACACAAAGACAGAAATATGCACACACACTTTTCAGCAGATTTATAAAGCAGAGCTTTCTCATGTTACTGTTTTATCAGTCTCAGTCATTGTGAGAGTTGGTGTATGAACACAAGCCTGATTGCCACTTCCAGAGTCTGTAGACCTGTCAATGAAAAGAAGGACAAAGAAGAAACACAGTGTCTCCATGTTGAAGCTGATAGGACTCAATACATCATCAAAATAAAATACATTATCAGAGCCTGAAAGAATCCCAACAATCTCACAGTAACCCACCCAAAACATCCAAGAGTATCTCAGTAAGTTCAAATATTTGTTGGAAAATGTATAAGATATAAAATCTGAAAGAAAGATCCAGAACAAGAGCTGGACTGCAGACAGTCAGTCAGAGCAGCACTGTACATCTGTCTGCTCATGTCATCATCTCTGAAAACAGGAGCTGTGGTTTGATACAGAGTCATTTGTTCTATCATACAGCTTTGGCATTTAAGATTATTAGAAATACCACAAAATGCAAAAGCTTTTCTTTGCTTGTCTTTAGTTTTTATGCAGCTGATGAAAGAAATGAGCAGATTCTCTTTCTTTAGTCTGACATTATTTCTTCTGTGTCAGCAGATTTTCAGCAGATAGTGGTCTGCAGGAGGTTTTAGATGAACATAAGATCAGTCTGAGGAGGAGATGTGAACGTGTGACTGAAGGAACTGATGGAACAGGAAGTGAAACCCTCCTCAACAGGATCTACACTGAGCTCTACATTACAGAGGGACAGAGTGAAGGGATTAATACCCAACATGAGGTGAGGCAGCTGGAGACAGCTTCCAAGATGGAGACCCTCCATGACACTCCAATCAAGTGCCACGACATCTTTAAAGCCTTACCTGACCAAGAGAGACGCATCAGAGTCGTTCTTACGAACGGCGTCGCTGGTGTTGGAAAAACCTTCTCAGTGCAGAAGTTCACTCTGGATTGGGCAGAGGGCTCTGAAAACCAAGACATCAGTCTGCTGGTTCTGCTTTCGTTCAGGGAGCTGAACCTGATCAAAGATGAGCAGCACAGTCTTCTCATGCTGCTCCAGGTTTTCCATCCAACATTAAAGAAGGTCACAGCAGAGAAGCTCGCTGTCTGTAAAGTGTTGTTCATCTTTGATGGCCTGGATGAAAGCAGACTTTCACTGGATTTCAGCAACAGGGAGGTCGTGTCTGATGTCTCACAGAAGTCATGTGTCAACGTGCTGCTGACAAACCTCATCCAGGGGAATCTGCTTCCCTCGGCACTGGTCTGGATAACTTCCCGACCTGCGGCAGCCAATCAGATCCCTCCTGAATGTGTTGACAGGGTAACAGAAGTACGAGGCTTCACTGACGTCCAGAAGGAGGAGTACTTCAGGAGGAGATCCAGTGGTGAAGAGCTGTCCAGAAGAATCATCTCACACATCAAGACATCCAGGAGCCTCCACATCATGTGTCAGATCCCAGTCTTCTGCTGGATCTCTGCTACAGTTCTGGAGCACATGTTGACCACAGAGCAGAGAGGAGAGCTGCCCAAGACCCTGACTGACCTGTACTCACACTTCCTGCTGGTTCAGACAAAGAGGAAGAAGCACAAGTATGATGAGGGACATGAGACAAGTCCACAGGAGCTGATGGAGGCTGACAGGGAAGTTCTTCTGAAGCTGGGGAGGCTGGCGTTTGAACATCTGGAGAAAGGAAACATCATGTTCTACCAAGAAGACCTGGAGCAGTGTGGTCTTGATGTCACAGAGGCCTTGGTTTACTCAGGAATTTGTACAGAGATCTTTAAAAGAGAGAGTGTGATCTTCCAGAAAACAGTCTACTGCTTTGTTCATCTGAGCATTCAGGAGTTTCTGGCTGCAGTCTACATGTTCCACTGTTACACTGAGAGGAAGACAACAGAGCTGAGGACTTTTCTGGGACAAGATGACAAACACTGGGACACAAAATCTTTTATCAGGAAAACTTTAAAGCATTTTGAAAACAATCAAAGCAGCTACCCATCACTCGATGTCCTCCTGAGGGATTCCATGGAGAAATCCCTCCAAAGTAAAAATGGCCACCTGGACTTGTTTGTTCGCTTCCTTCATGGCCTGTCTCTGGAGTCCAACCAGAGACTCTTAGGAGGCCTTCTGGGTCAGACAGAGAACAGACCAGAAATCATCCAGAAAGCCATCAACATCCTGAAGGAGATGAACAGAGATGATATCTCTCCTGACAGAAGCATCAACATCTTCCACTGTCTGATGGAGATGAACGACTGCTCAGTACATCAGGAGATCCAAGAGTTCCTGAAGTCAGAGAACAGATCAGAGAAGAGACTCTCTGAGATCCACTGTTCAGCTCTGGCCTACGTTCTGCAGATGTCAGAGGAGGTTCTGGATGAGTTGGACCTGAAGAAGTACAACACATCAGAGGAGGGACGACGGAGACTGATCCCAGCTGTGGGGAACTGCAGAAAGGCTGTGTAAGTCCAGACATGATCTTTAACATTATCAGTCAGTGTAGATTAGTAGTTTAGATTTTCAAATATATACAGTATGAAATTATTCTCATTTCGCCAGCTGTGTTTTTCTGGAGATGATGAAATTTTGTGAGTATCAAACGTAGATTTTTGAGTTAGTTGTGATTATTATGTCGATTATTATCTGTTAGATTCTAAATTCATTTGTTAATCTGTTAATGTTATTTAGAATCTTTTTATTCATGTAAACCTGATAAAACTAATTCAAGACAAAGAGAAGACTCATTGTGTGTCTCCTGGTATTGCTGAGTATCACTGTGTGTGTGAAGAAACAGTCGTATAAAGGCTTTAGTGTCTCCAGAGGGAGCTGTGTGAGTCTGATAAATGTACTAAGGTGATGTCACCTGAGTCAGTGTGTGTTGGGTCTGAAGACTACACGTCTGAAAAATCCAAAACTCTGGGAGTGTGGAGTTAGAAAGAAGTGATCTTCCCAGACCTTGGTATGAAATGAAAGATAAAAACACGCTGCTCAAATTAAAGGTGCTGCTTTACATTGTTGAATTCTCTACATTTAAGTGAGTTTGTAACTTTTGCTGAACAGCAGCCACTGTGGTAACTACAAACACTCGTGGATAAAAGTTAATGCTGAAACATAATGTAATAGTTCCACAAGTAGAGAAAAGTCATCACCTTTGTGAACTGACTCCATAATGTCAACATCACCTTTTAACAGTTTGCTAACATCAACATTAGCACCATAAACTACTGGTCATACAGACCAAGAGTTACTGCTGATGAATTAAACTTTTCATTTTGAAGAGTGAAATGATGTTACATCTTCATTTTAAGTGTCTTGGTTTTTCTTTAAAGGAGCAGTGTGTAGGATTTAGGGACATCTAGTGGTGACGTTGCAGACTGAAACTGTCTGAATTCCCGTGGTCTTACTCCTCCTTTTTCAAGTGTGTAGGAGAACCTATTGTGACCATCAGGTAACGTAAAATGCTCTCTCTACAGCTAATGTATGTTTTTGTCCATTCTGGGCTTCTGCAGAAACATGTAGGTGGAACATGGACTCGCTCCCCCTGTAGACATGAAGGGCTCTTTCTGAACAAAGAAAAACAGAGTGATTCTTAGTTTCAGGTGATTAAACACTATTTGAAAGATAATTGTGAATATTATCTTCCATTTCTGCCAATAGATCCCCCTAAATCCTCCACACTGCTCCTTTAAAGTCTTCTCATATGTTGTGTTAAATAAGTCAGAAGCAGGTGTTTTCTCTCCTGGTGTAGAGGAGAGTAAAATCAGGAAACACACACCTTCAGCCAAGAACAGAGGTCTGAATATATCAGAGCAGAATGGGAGAGTTCAGTTTTCTTCTACACATTTGTCTGAGTCAGACTGCTGAAGCTTCATTTAGCTACAGCTGAACTCATCAAGTCATTTCTTACAGTGTAGTAGTGTTAGGAGGAGACCACAGTCAGTGTGGACCACAATGTACAGGGACAGGGTAACGAAATGCAGTTTAGCATCTAACCAGAAGTGCAAAAGCAGCAAGTGCAGGATATGGCAAAAAAAAGTGCAATATATACAGTATTCACATTAGATATATACATATATAAATATATATAAATATGATGTACAGATGAGTGTTTTATAACAGTATGTACAGTTAAATAAGTATTATGATCATACTATACAGATGCATTATGTACAGAGAGTGTATGTAAGTGTATGTACAGACATACAGGTAATATAAACTTACTATATAGATACATTTATGAATATATGTACACTATATAGGGAAGAAAAGTGGGTGGTGTGAGGAGTATGGATGGTGTGTGTGTGGGTAATGGGAGGGGTGTCGTCGGGGGGGCAGGGTTGGTGTGGGAGGTGGACGTGGGGGGGGTTACAGGGGGCTAAGTTCAATAAGGAAACAGCTGTGGGGAAAAAGCTGTTCCTGAGTCTACTGGTTCTTGTTCGGAGGCTCCTGAAGCGTCTCCTGGAGGGCAGGAGGTTAATCAGACCATTTGCAGGGTGAGACGAGTCCTTGAGAATGTTGCAGCTCGTCAGCAGACAGCGTTTTCTCTGGACCTACTCAATGGAGGGAAGTGGAGTCCCAGTTATCGTTGGGCAGTTTTCACCACCCGCTGCAGTGCCTTTCGGTCAGCGACTGAACAGTTTCCATACCAGACTGTGATACAGCTGGTCAGGATGCTCTCAATTACGGACCGGTAGAAGTTCACCAGAACGGCTGAGGATAGGTGGTTCTTCTTCAGTGTCCTCAGGAAGAAGAGGCGCTGGTGAGCTTTCTTGACCAGGCTGGAGGTGTTGGCGGACCAGGACAGGTCCTCTGTAATGTGAGTCCCCAGGAATTTGAAGCTGGAGACACGTTCAACAGCCATCCCATTGATGTGAATGGGGCTGTGTGTGCCTCTTTTCACCCTCCTGAAGTCCACAATAAGCTCCTTTGTCTTGCTGGTGTTCAGGAGCAAGTTATTGTTGCCGCACCACGTGGCCAGGTGCTGTACCTCCTCCCTGTAGGCAGTCTCATCATTGTTGCTGATGAGGCCAATCACCCTGGTGTAATCTGCAAACTTGATAATGGTGTTGGATCCATTTACAGGCCTGCAGTCATGGGTGAAGAGGAGTAGAGGAATGGGCTCAGCACACAGCCCTGTGGTACGCCGGTGTTGAGTGTGGTGGTGGTGGAGCAGATGTGGCCTGACCTGACATGCTGAGGTCTGTTGGTCAGAAAGTCTGTAATCCAGTTACAGAGGGAGGTGTCGATGCCCAGTTCTCCAAGTTTAGTGGTCAACTTGGAGGGGATAACGGTGTTGAATGCCGAGCTGAAGTCGACAAACAGCATTCGGGCGTAGGTGCTGTTGTTGTCCAGGTGTGTGAGTACAGAGTGCAGAGTTGTGCATACTGCATCTTCTATGCTCCTATTGCTGCGATAGGCAAATTGGTGAGGGTCCAGTGTGGGTGGGAGGCAGTTTTTGAGGTGAGCCAGGACCAGTCGCTCAAAGCACTTCCGTAACTATAGGTGTGAGTGCTACAGGGCGGTAGTCGTTCAGGCTCGCTGGGGAGGAGTGTTTTGGCACTGGCACGATGGAAGTGGACTTGAAGCATGTTGGCACAGCCGCTTGGGTGAAGGACAGGTTGAAGATGTCCATGAAGACCCCTGCAAGCTGCTCTGCGCATGCCCTGAGCACGTGTCCAGGAATGCCGTCTGGGCCAGCCGCCTTGCGCAGCATTGATCCGGGCTTAGTGCATTATAGACATCTGTGGAGGTGAACATGAGGGGCTGATGGTCTGCTGAGGGTGTTGTTGTCTTGGTGGCCATCTCCTTGTTGTCTCTGTCAAAGCGAGCATAAAAGTCATTTAGCTTTCGTTGAGGAAGGAGACATCTGTAGCTGCCGGTGTGACGTTGCTGGGCTTGTAGTCACTGATGGCCTGGATGCCCTGCCACATGCGTTGGGGGTCAGAGTTGGTAAAGTGTTCCTCCACCTTTAGCTTGTAGCAGTGCTTGGCCTTTTTGATGGCCCTCTTCAGGTTAGCTCTGGATTCACTGTAGGCTTGTGCATCACCTGATCTGAAGGTGGTGTCCCGGGCCTTCAGCAGGAGCCACACCTCCTTGTTCATCCATGGCTTCTGATTAGAGTATGTGGTGATCTGTTTCTGTGTTGTGATGCTGTCAATGGTGGTGTTGATATAATCCAGTACAGAGGAGGCATAGGTGTCAATGTCCGTATGGGAGCCACAGGTGGCCTGAGAAGCAAACATACTCCAGTCTGTGTGTAGAAACCTGTCCTGAAGTACAGAGTCTTCCCCTGCTGGCCACACTTTGATGGTCTTCACTGTTGGCTTCACACGGTTGATGAGGGGTGAATATTTAGGAGTGAGGAACAAAGAAAGGTGATCAGACTGTCCCAGGTGGGGGAGGGGGGAGGCAGTGTAAGCTCCAGCAATGTTTGTATAAACGTGGTCTAAAATTGTGTCTCCTCTGGTGGGGCAGGAAACATGCTGGTGGAATTTTGGGAGCATAGTCTTTAAATTAGAATGATTGAAATCACCATACAATAAATGCAGCCTCCGGGTGAGCAGTCTGCTGTTTGCTAATGGCTGCATGAAGTTCCCTCATAGCAAGCTTGGCATTAGCATCTGGGGGAATGTAGGCTGCCGTGATAATGGTGGAGGTAAACTCCGTGGCAGATAAAAGGTCTACACTTAACCATGAGAAACTCTAGGTTAGCTGAGCAGTGTCTCCCAACGATGACAGAGTTCGTACACCAAGCGTTGTTTATATAAATGCACAGTCCTCCGCCTCTGGTCTTACCGGAGTCATCTGCCGTTCTATCTGCCCGGAGTGTGTGGCGTCCGACTAGCTCAATAGCATTGTTGGGTATGCCGCTGTGTAGCCATGTTTCTGTGAAAATCATGACGTTGCAGTCCAGAAGTCTCTTACAGTTGTTGATGCGGAGTCGTATCTCATCCAGTTTGTTCACCAATGACCGTACATTTGCGAGGAAAACGCTGGGTAGAGAGAGCCGGTGCAGTGTTGTTTTTAGCTTAGCTCTTAGCCCTCCGCGCTTTCCCCATCTCTGTTTACGATCTCGACGCCGCCTCTGAGCTCTTCCGCCCAGCTGGTTAGTGTGCGTAGACTCTGGTGTTCTGGAGATCTCGGGGATGAGTCGAAGATCGGCGATAAAACTGTTGGAGAAGCGTAGGTTGATATCCAAAAGCTCCTGACAGGTGTATGATGTTAAAGAAAAACTGTTCCGTACGAACAGACCCGAGATGAGCAGGAAAACTACTGCAATTTTGCAAAAACTGGGGAGACGCTGAGCCTCGCGTTGCTGCACACGCCGCCATCTTGGTCTCATTTCACAGGAAGGACGACTGACACCAAAGACTCTTTAAATCAATGTGTGACATCTGACTGTTGGTTGAAGTCAAGAAATTATTTATTATGACATCTACAAAGAGAGCCTACATAACTACAACCAAGAACTGAAAGTGGCAAGACAATCCTTTTTTCTGACATTATTGATAGAAACAGTAACAATGCTCACACGTTGTTTTCTATTATAGACAGACTGACAAACCCAGGAGTATCAGTCCCACCTGAACTGCTCTCCAAAAGATCATGCAATGACTTTGCACATTTTTCACAAAATATCAAAAATAAGACAAACTGTTTGTAGTTCCAGCTCAGGTAAAATGATGATGTCACTTTTGCCTTCCTGTCCACCAGTTAGCCTAGCACATTTTAACCCGCTAGATAATACAGCACTTACAGAACTCGTCAAACAACTAAAATCTACAACATGCTCACTCGATGATCTGCCAACAAAATTTTTCAAAAACGTTTTTAACTGCATAGCTTCAGATGTGTTGCAGATAGTAAACAACTCTCTTGAGTCAGGGCAGTTTCCCAAGCCCTGAAAACTGCAGTTATTAAACCTCTTCTTAAAAAATCTAATCTGGATGCTTCAGCTATAAACAACTACAGGCCAATATCTAACCTTCCTTCTCTGGGAAAGATCATTGAAAAGGCTGCTTTTCAACAAATTCATGCATTTTTGGTGCAAAACAATCTTTTTAATGAATTTCAGTCATGTTTTCGAGCACATCACAGCACTGAGACAGCACTTGTGAAAGTCTTGAATGACATACATCTGAATAATGATGCATCCAAAGTCTCTGTCTTAGTATTATTGGACCTTAGTGCTGCATTCGATACAGTTGATCACAATATACTCCTTGACAGACTGGAAAACTGGGTAGGACTCACTGGCACAGTGCTGAGTTGGCTCAAATCTTACTTACATGGTAGGGATTACTTGGTCTCAATGGGTAACTATGAATCTGGCCAAACTAAGATTACATACGGGGTTCCTCAGGGGTCCATTCTTGGACCACTTCTGTTCAATATCTACATGCTGCCCCTAGCTCAGATCATTGAACATCACAATATCTCTTACCACACTTATATGGACGACACACAACTTTATATTTCAGTGTCACCACACGACTACAGTCCCCTACATTCACTAAGCAAGTGTATTCAGCAAATCAACGAGTGGATGTGCCAGAATTTTCTCCAGGTTAATGCAGATAAGAAAGAATTGATTGTTTTTGGCTACAAAATGAAAGGTCCAAGATCAGTGAGCACCTTGACTCCATGTCACTGAAGGTTACAAATCAAGCCAGAAATCTCGGTGTAATCCTTGACTCAGACCTGAATTTCACCAACCATATAAAAGCTATCACCAGGTCTGCCTATTACCACCTGAAAAATATTGCTAGGTTCAAGGGTTTTCTATCCAAACAAGACACAGAAAAACTTATCCACGCATTCGTTTTCAGTAGGCTAGATTATTGTAATGGCATCCTAACAGGTCTAAACAAACGATCTATCAGACAGTTGCGGCTGGTCCAAAATGCTGCTGCCAGAGTCCTGAACACCAGAAAAATGGACCACATTACACCTGTCCTCAAATCAGTTTATTTAAGTCAGGCCTGAAAACACACTTGTTTACTGAAGCATTCTCTTAAATTGTCTTAACTGCACTCTTCTTTATTTAATTATTTTACTGTTTTCTATACTGTCTTTTCTCCAATGTTTTATTTCTTTTATTCTATTATTTATGATTTCAGTGCAATATGATTTGCTTTTATTCTATGATTTTAATGTAATCTGTAAAGCACTATGAATTACCTTGTGTACGAATGGTGGTGCTATATAAATAAACCTTGCCTTACCTTGCCTTGCCTTCAGTGGTGAAGAGGATTTGAGTCCAACATGTCTGATTTGATCTTTATCTTCTAATTCCAGACTTGACTGAGCTCAGCAGCATGTTAAGAATCTGTGTTGACATGAATAGTTTTGTGAATGTTGTGGTGACATTTGGATGATGTGTGTAGAAGGCTGACATTATGATGATCCACAATAAAAGAAGGACAAAGTCCCTCTACTCATGTTAGTGAAAGCCCATTGATTAGGACATATCTGATTGGATTAGAAATGATTTTCATCCACATGATTTATTCATTATTCAGATTGGGTTGCTGCAGTTTGACAGAGATCAGCTGGGCTTCTCTGGCCTCAGCTCTGAAGTCCAACCCTCCCATCTGAGAGACCTGGACCTGTGGATGAACAACCTACAGGATTCAGGAGTGAAGCTGCTGTGTGGTTCTCTGGAGAGTCCACACTGTAGACTGGAGACTCTGAGGTCAGTTCACTGTCTGTTACTGTTGTAGATCTTATATCTTTATTCCACAACTGAACCTGGTTTATCTTCATCCACAACTTGGATCCATTCATCTTGAATGAATGAATGGATGAAAATTGAAATAGTTATTGTTCCATATTGTGACTATTTCTTATCTCAGACTGAGAATTATTCCTTCAGTTTCACTTCATTTCAGACAGTTGTCATGAATAATGTCTGTTGACTTCACTGAAGCGTTGTGATGCTCATGGTGAAAAACGTTTGTTGACAGGACTTTTAATTTTCAAATTATCACGGCATTTTGATGGTTTTATCCTATACCCTGTTGTCTGCTGGGCATACAGACTGGTTTTGCTGTGTATTTACATTCTGGTCCAGGGGTCTAGATGAATTAACTTTTAGTCTCACAAGGACCATATTTATTGTCGGCCATCTTGTCCTCTTTTAGCAGGAGTTAAAGCCTTCAATGGTTACATTATCACCAATATCACTGCATAACATGTTAGTAGGACTATCAGGGCCACAAATAACATCACACAAAGTCCTTCAGCTGCTCCTGGATGATGCTCCCTCACATCCACTTGTACAACTATCCAACATCTCACAGCTGATTATCCTGTATATGCACCACACAGAAGGCACATTCACAGTTTCTGCAGAAATGTTCTACTTATTATTACTAGTAGCAGCAGTATGGTATGCAAGCATGTTATGAATGTTGTGGTGAGATTTGGAGGATGTGTAGAAGGCTGACATGATGATCCACAATAAGAGAAGGACAAAGTCCCTCTACTCATGTTAGTGAAAGCTCATTGATTAGGACATATCTGAATTGATTAGAAATGATTTTATCCACATGATTTATTCTATATTCAGATTGAGTTCCTGCAGTTTGTCAGAGAGCAGCTGTGCTTCTCTGGCCTCAGCTCTGAAGTCCAACCCCTCCCATCTGAGACACCTGGACCTGTGGGACAACAAGCTGCAGGATTCAGGAGTGAAGCTGCTGTGTGGTTTTCTGGAGAGTTCACACTGTAGACTGGAGACTCTGGGGTCAGTTCACTGTCTGTTACTGTTGTAGATCTTAGATCTTTAATCCACAACTGAACCTGGTTTATCTTCATCCAGAACTTGAATCCATTCATCTTGAATGAATGAATGAATGAGATTTGAAATAGTTATTGTTCCATATTGTGACTTTTTCTTTTCTCAGACTAAGAATTATTCCTTCAGTTTCACTTCATTTCAGTCAGTTGTCATGAATAATGTCTGTTGACTTCAACGAAACCTTCAGAACTCACACACTCGTATTTACAGTCAGCAGACTAATGTTTTCTAAATGAAGTGTAGAAAATGTCCAGTGTGAGTTGTTCAAAGTCCATTTTATCACAACAACATACAGAAGATCCTCAGAACTATTTGTACAAATCAATTGAAAAACACTTGAAGAAAAAAACTCTTCTTTCCTTTGAAGTTCATTTCAATGAAGTGTGTGTGTGTTAAGGAGCAAAGACTTAAAGAACGACACTGTTGGTTTGACATGTTTCAGTCCATTAACTGCAAATCTTGTTGTATTGTAAAGTGTCACTGGTTTGGAAAGACACCAACAGATACAATGCATTATAATTATAATTATAAATACCATGGTTTTAGTATTACATTGTGTGTATGTGACTTTGCTTCTGAGCATTTTCCAAAGTTTTCCATTAAATCCATCTGTAATTTGGGATCAAATAGTTGTTGTTTAGTTGAATATGTGTTTAGTTGTGGATTTCCTGAGCTGATCTGCAGGATAGAGACCAGGACCAAGCGAGACATTTTTCCTGGATCAGGACTGAACATTTGAAGTTTGATCCATTTCATTGGTGAATCAAAGTCAGTTTTTAGTCCAACATGTCTGATTTGATCTTTATCTTCTAATTCCAGACTTGACTGAGCTCAGCAGCATGTTATGAATCTGTGTTGACATGAATAGTTGTGTGAATGTTGTGGTGACATTTGGATGATGTGTGTAGAAGGCTGACATTATGATGATCCACAATAAGAGAAGGACAAAGTCCCTCTACTCATGTTAGTGAAAGCTCATTGATTAGGACATATCTGATTGGATTAGAAATGATTATTATCCACATGATTTATTCTTTATTCAGATTGAGGTCCTGCAGTTTGTCAGAGATCAGCTGTGCTTCTCTGGCCTCAGCTCTGAAGTCCAACCCCTCCCATCTGAGAGACGTGGACCTGAGGGACAACAAGCTGCAGGATTCAGGAGTGAAGCTGCTGTGTGGTTCTCTGGAGAGTCCACACTGTAGACTAGAGACTCTGAGGTCAGTTCACTGTCTGTTACTGTTGTAGATTCTTTAATGCACAACTGAACCTGGTTTATCTTCATCCACAACTTGAATCCATTCATCTTGAATGAATGAATGAATGAGATTTGAAATAGTTGTTTTCTTAACTCAGACTAAGAATTATTCATTCAGTTTCACTTCATTTCAGTCAGTTGTCATGAATAATGTCTGTTGACTTCAATGAAACCTTCAGAACTCACACACTCGTATTTGTCACAGAAGTTCATTTCAATGAAGTGTCAGGACTAATGTCAGTTCTTCAGTGTGTGTGTGTGTGTGTGTGTGTGTGTTTTAATCTTTAACACCAGTGTGTAAATTGTGGTCTTTTCTCATTGAGTTGAATTGACTTGTTAAATGTGTTAAGGAGCAAAAACTTCAAGAAACACACTGTTGGTTTGACATGTTTCAGTCCATTAACTGCAAATCTTGTTGTATTGTAAAGTGTCGCTGTGTGTTTGGAAAGACACCAACAAATACAATGCATTATTATTATTATTATTATTATTATGTTAGAAAGGCCGTTCTGACAATCAAGACTTAACCCGACAGTTATGGTAACAAAGTCCTTCGTTACATGTTATTATTATTATTATTATTACTGTTATTATTATTATATCATTATATCATGAGCATTTTCCAAAGTTTTCCATTAAATCCATCTGTAATTTGGGATCAAATAGTTGTTGTTCAATTCAATTTTTTTATATTTCGCCTTCCACAATCAAAATTGTCTCAAAGCGCTTTACAGAGACCCAGAGCCTGACCCCAGAGCAAGCATTTAAGGCGACAGTGGGAAAGGAAAAACTCCCTTTTAACAGGTAGAAACCTTGAGCAGAACCTGGCTCAGATGGGGGACCCTCCTGCCGATGGCCGGGCTGGGTGAAAGAAGGAAAAGGAGGAAGATAGGACAGCTGGGAATGGAGGAGAGGGGGAGAAGGACATGCAGCGTAATACAAACAATGGACAATGTTAGAGGGTCAGCATTTACATTACAGTTAGTGAACAGTTAGTGGATAATGTGTACTCAGCAGATTACAGTTATGATAGGATAGTTATGATAGAGCACAGAGGCAAAAAGCTGTCATGACTGGTAATTATTTACATTACAGTTTGCAAAGAATATTAATCCAATATTTATCTGTAGCAGAATGGAACATTAAACATGTTAGAAATGGATCATTGTAAACAATAAACAGCAGCAGGTGGGTGGAGCCAGGACCACAGAACATGCTGCTCTCGAGCCAGAGGTACCTGCAGAAAGGTACAGAGAAAGAGAGACCAGAGAGAAACAAACACAGGACCACGGGACAGAGAGGACACAGAGTTAATGACATGTAATAAAGGCTAATAAATTTGAGAGTGGGTCAGAGGAGAGAAAGAGAAAGAAGAAGTGCGCAGTAGATCATGGGATGTCCCCCAGCAGCCTAGGCCTATAGCAGCATAACTAGGGGATGATTCAGTTGCCTGAGCCAGCCCTACTAAGGGCTATATCCTTAACTGTATCAGTGTTTATAGAGATAATTGTGACTAACTATAAGTTTAATAAATAACTAGGACTGTAACTACAACTTATTCTAAGCTTTGTCAAACAAAAAGGTTTTAAGCTTAGTTTTAAAATTAGAGAGCATGTCTGCTTCCCGAACCCAAACTGGCAGTTGGTTTCATAGGAGAGGGGCCTGATAGCTAAAGGCTTGGCCTCCCATTCTACTTTTAGAGATTTTGGGAACCATAAGCAAACCTGCATTCTGGGAACGAAGTAATCTGTTGGGATGATATGGTACTATCAGCTCTTTGAGAACAGGGCTGGCTCAGGCAACTGAATCATCCCCTAGTTATGCTGCTATAGGCCTAGGCTGCTGGGGACATCCCATGATTTACTGCGCACTTCTTCTTCTTTCTCTTTCTCTCCTCAGACCCACTCTCAAATTTATTAGCCTTTATTACATGTCATTAACTCTGTGTCCTCTCTGTCCCGTAGTCCTGTGCTTGTTTCTCTCTGGTCTCTCTTTCTCTGTACCTTTCTGCAGGTACCTCTGGCTCCGGAGCTGCTTGTCCTATGGTCCTGGCTCCACCCACCTGCTGCTGTTTATTGTTTACAATGATCTATTTCTAACATGTTTAATGTTCCGTTCTGCTACAGATAAATATTTGATTAATATTCTTTGCAAACTGTAATGTAAATAATTACCAGTCATGACAGCTTTTTGCCTCCATGCTCTGTTTCATAATTCTAATCTGCTGAGCACACATTATCCAATAACTGTTCACTAACTGTAATGTAAATACTGACCCACATTGTCTGTATTATGCTGCATGTCTTTCTCCCCTCTCCTCCATTCCTAGCTGTCCTATCTTCCTCCTTTTCCTCCTTTCACCCAGCCCGCCATCGGCAGGAGGGTCCCCATCTGAGCCAGGTTCTGCTCAAGGTTTCTTCCTGTTAAAAGGGAGTTTTCCTTGCCACTGTCGCCTTAAGTGCTTGCTCTGGGGTCAGGCTCTGGGTCTCTGTAAAGCGCTTTGAGACAATTTTGATTGTGGAAGGCGCTATATAAATAAAATTGAATTGAATTGAATTGAATTGAATTTGAGATATGAGTGAGCCTGGCCATTGAGGGCCTTATATGTAAGGAGAAGGATTTTAAAATCAATTCTGGATTTTACAGGAAGCCAATGAAGAGAAGTTAGTACAGGAGTAATATGATCTCTCTTGCTAATTCCAGTCAGTACTCTTGCTGCAGCATTTTGGATCAGCTGGAGGATTTTAGAGAGATAACTGGACATCCTGATAATGGGGAATTACAGTAGTCCAGCCTAGAAGTAACAAAAGCATGGACTAATTTTTCAGCATCACTCTGCGACAGAATGTTCCTAATCTTACTGATATTGCGCAGGTGAAAGAAGGCGGTCCTAGAGACTTGTTTTATATGTGAGTTAAATAACAGATCCTGATCAAAAATAACTCCAAGGTTTCTCACAGTCGTACTGGAGGCTAAATTAATGCCATCCAGAGTAACTATATGATTAGATAAACTGTTTCTGAGGTGTTTGGGACCAAACAAAATAACCTCAGTTTTGTCTGAATTCAGAAGAAGAAAGTTACAGGTCATCCAGGCCTTTATGTCTTTAAGACATGCCTGAAGTATGGTTAACTGATCTGTTTCGTCTGGTTTCATAGATAAATATAGCTGGGTATCATCCGCATAGCAATGAAAATTTATTCCATGCTTCCTGATAATATTGCCTAGGGGAAGCATGTATAAGGTGAACAATATCGGTCCAAGCACAGAACCATGTGGAACTCAATGACTTACTCTGGTATATATGGAGGGATCATCATTAACATGAACGAACTGGTATCTATCTGATAGATATGATTTGAACCAGCCTAGTGCTGTTCCTTTAATCCCAATAACATGTTCCAATCTTTCCAGTAGGATACTATGATCAATAGTGTCAAATGCAGCACTAAGATCTAGCAGGACAAGTATAGAGACGAGTCCATTATCTGATGCTATGAGAAGGTCGTTGGTAACTTTCACCAGTGCTGTTTCTGTTCTATGATGAACTCTAAATCCTGACTGAAAAACTTCAAACAAACTGTTCCTATGTAGATGATCACACAACTGAGTTGCAACAGCCTTTTCAAGAATTTTAGAATTAAAGGGGAGATTGGATATAGGTCTATAGTTTGCCAAAATGTCAGAGTCCAGAGAAGGCTTTTTAAGTAAAGGTTTGATAACTGCAACCTTAAAAGCCTGTGGAACATATCCTGTTACTAAAGAGAGATTTATCTGATCTAATATGTGAGTGCCAATCAAAGGCAAAACATCTTTAAGAAGTCTGGTCGGGATAGGATCCAAAAGACATTGATGATTTAGATTTAGAAACTATTGATGTCAATTCAGCTAGATCTATGGGAGAGAAACAGTCTAACGACAAATCAGGACTGGCAGACATTTCTAAAGATGCTGTTCTAGACATACCTACATCATTAACAGTTGTAGGCAGGATAAGATGGATTCTGTCTCTAATGTCTACTATTTTGTTGCTAAAGAAGCTCATAAAGTCATTACTAGAGGGATGCATGGTACAACAGAGCTATGGCTCAGTTGAATATGTAGGCTATTCGTCAATACTTTTGACTTAGATGATCAGATCACATTTTATGACAAATTAATGCAGAAAACCATGACATTCCAAAAGGTTCAAATACTTTTCTTCCCACTGTATCAAAAAGTAGAGAAATGTGTCCTCTGTCACTCAGTGTTACTCTCATTGTGACATGACCTACAGTTTTAAGTCAGTCTGCTTCAAGTGCAGAGAGAACTGACCAAAACTCCCATAGACTGCCATGTTACACTGAGCTCTTCAGTCCTTGTTATGAACAGAGATGATGGGAGTATTTAAACTGTGACAGCTCCTACACCATAAACAGTAGGGACATATAGAATACATCAGTGTCTTCACTGAAGCCTTGTGATGCTCATAGTGAAAAACTTTTGTTGACAGGACATTTAATTTTCAAACTATCAGGGCATTTTTGATGGTTTTGTCCTATACCCTCTTGTCTGCTGGGCATACAGACTGGTTTTGCTGTGCATTTACACTCTGGTCCAGGGGTCTAGTCACCACAGCAACCAATGATTCAGCAGTATCTGGACAGAAGTGGAAAACTGACTCTAATTAGATTAATTAACTCTTAGTCTCACAGGGACCATTTTTACTGTCAGCCATCTTCTCCTCTCTTAGCAGGAAATATCAAACAGCAGCTTTAAATCAGATCAATGCAGCTGTTACTAATGATATTAACAAGGTCTTGATACCTGAAGTAACAATGGTCAGGGTGAGGATAAGTCTCCAGGACATGAATAAAGTCCATATAATGTCCTCTTTAATGGTTTAATCATGACTCAGTGTGTTTGTGAACCTGTGTGATACAGTTAAATCCTTCAATGGTTACATTATCACCAATAATACTGCATAACATGTTAGTAGGACTATCAGTGCCACAAATAACATCACACAAAGTCCTTCAGCTGCTCCTGGATGATGCTCCCTCACATCCACTTATACAAATATCCAGCATCTCACAGCTGATTATCCTGTATATGCACCACACAGAAGGCACATTCACAGTTTCTGCAGAAATGTTCTACTTATTATTACTAGTAGCAGCAGTATGGTATGCAAGCAATGTTATGAATGTTCTACTCATGCTCACACTCTATGCTCTACTCATGTTAGTGAAAGCTCATTGATTAGGACATATCTGATTGGATTAGAAATGATTTTCATCCACATGATTTATTCTTTATTCAGACTGAGCTACTGCAGTTTGTCAGAGATCAGCTGTGCTTCTCTGGCCTCAGCTCTGAAGTCCAACCCCTCCCATCTGAGACACCTGGACCTGAGTGACAACAAGCTGCAAGATTCAGGAGTGAAGCTGCTGTGTGGTTTTCTGGAGAGTCCACACTGTAGACTGGAGACTCTGAGGTCAGTTCACTGTCTGTTACTGTTGTAGATCTTATATCTTTAATCCACAACTGAACCTGGTTTATCTTCATCCACAACTTGAATCCTTTCATCATAAATCAACGAATGAGATTTGAAATAGTTATTGTTCCATATTGTGACTTTTTCTTCTCTCAGACTAAGAATTATTCCTTCAGTTTCACTTCATTTCAGTCAGTTGTCATGAATAATGTCTGTTGACTTCAATGAAACCTTCAGAACTCACACACTGGTATTTGTCACAGTCAGCAGACTAATGTTTTCTAAATGAAGTGTAGAAAATGTCCAGTGTGAGTTGTTCAAAGTCCATTTTTATCACAACAATATACAGGAGATCCTCAGAACTAATATTTGTACAAATCAATTGAAAAACACTTGCTGAAGAAAAAACTCTTCTTTCCTTTGAAGTTCATTTCAGTGAAGTGTGTGTGTGTGTGTGTGTGTGTGTGTGTGATTTGATCTTTAACAAGTGTTTAAATTGTGGTCTTTTCTCATTGAGTTGAATTGACTTGTTAAATGTGTTAAGGAGCAAAGACTTAAAGAACCACACTGTTGGTTTGACATGTTTCAGTCCATTAACTGCAAATCTTGTTGTATTGTAAAGTGTCGCTGTGTGTTTGGAAAGACACCAACAGATACAATGCATTATTATTATTATTATGTTAGAATGGCCGTTCTGACAATCAAGACTTAACCCGACAGTCATGGTAACGAAGTCCTTCATTACATATTATTATTATTATTATTATTATTAGCAGCAGCAATATTCGCATTACATTGTGTGTATGTGACTTTGCTTCTGAGCATTTTCCAAAGTTTTCCATTAAATCCATCTGTAATTTGGGATCAAATAGTTGTTGTTCAGTTGAATATGTATTCGTCAGTACTCTTGACTTAGATGATCAGATCACATTTTATGACAAATTAATGCAGAAAAGCATGAAATTCCAAAAGGTTCAAATACTTTTTCTTCCCACTGTATCAAAAAAGAAATGTGTCCTCTGTCACTCAGTGTTACTCTCATTGTGACATGACCTACAGTTTTTAAGTCAGTCTGCTTCAAGTGCAGAGAGAACTGACCAAAACTCCCATAGACTGCCATGTTACACTGAGCTCTTCAGTCCTTGTTATGAACAGAGATGATGGGAGTATTTAAACAGTAGGGACATATAAAATACATCAGTGTCTTCACTGAAGCCTTGTGATGCTCATAGTGAAAAACTCTTGTTGACAGGACATTTAATTTTCAAACTATCAGGGCATTTTTGATGGTTTTGTCCTATACCCTGTTGTCTGCTGGGCATACAGACTGGTTTCTCTGTGTATTTACACTCTCGTCCAGGGGTCTAGTCACCATAGCAACCAATGATTCAGCAGTATCTGGACAGAAGTGGAAAAGTGACTCTAATTAGATGAATTATCTCTTAGTCTCACAGAGACAATTATTGTCGGCCATCTTGTCCTCTCTTAGCAGGAAATATCAAACAGCAGCTTTAAGTCAGATCAACACAGCTGTTACTAATGATATTAACAAGGTCTTGATACCTGTAGTGACTCTGGTCAGGGTGAGGATAAGTCTCCAGGACATGAATAAAGTCCATATAATGTCCTCTTTAATGGTTCAAACATGACTCAGTGTGTCTGTGAACCTGTGTGATACAGTTAAAGCCTTCAATGGTTACATTATCACCAATATCACTGCATAACATGTTAGTAGGACTATCAGTGCCACAAATAACATCACACAAAGTCCTTCAGCTGCTCCTGGATGATGCTCCCTCACATCCACTTATACAAATATCCAGCATCTCACAGCTGATTATCCTGTATATGCACCACACAGAAGGCACATTCACAGTTTCTGCAGAAATGTTCTTCTTATTTTTACTAGTAGTAGCAGTATGGTATGCAAGCATGTTATGCATGTTGTGGTGACTGTTACGTGTCAGGCTAGATTGTGTGTGTGTGTTCTTTTCTTTCCTGGTTTTCCCTCTCTCTCCTCCTAGTTTTTCTCTCCTCCCCTGTTTGCTCTCTAGGTGCCGCCTAAGTGATTAGTGTGTCCACCTGTGATAGGCTCTGCAGAGTATCACCCTCTCTTTGTTTCCTCCCTGCTGCCTGTATGCCGAAGCAGGGAACTTTGATTTAATGTTTGTTATAAAGAGGTATGTGGAGGGAGGTTGAGAACATTAGGTGAGTTGGGGTACCCTCTACATTATTTCACACACCTTGTTTCCTTTGTTTAACACACCAGGTTAGCGGTTGGTGCCACCCCCTGTATTGGTTTTGGTTAAATCACCTTTTATTTAGAGAAGCTAGTTAGCCCTTTTGTTTGGATTTGCTTTTTAGAGGTAGGGGTAGTGAGGCCTGGTTTTGTTTTATTGGTTTCATTTATTTGGCCCAACCTCATTTTACTCATCCTCCCCCACATTTTTGTAACCCCTCTGTGATGTGAGAGCTAATAGGATTAAAATAATTGTGCATTGTTCACTGCTCTGACTCTCTCAGTTTTCGTTGTTCAATTGTGGCCATCCTGTTTCCCCTTGGGGACGTAACATGACACTTGGATGATGTGTGTAGAAGGCTGACATTATGATGATCCACAATAAGACATGATTTATTCTTTATTCAGATTGAGTTCCTGCAGGTTGTCAGAGATCAGCTGTGCTTCTCTGGCCTCAGCTCTGAAGTCCAACCCTCCCATCTGACAGACCTGGACCTGAGTGACAACAAGCTGCAGGATTCAGGAGTGAAGCTGCTGTGTGGTTTTCTGGAGAGTCCACACTGTAGACTGGAGACTCTGAGGTCAGTTCACTGTCTGTTACTGTTGTAGAACAAATACCATACATTATTATTATTATTATTATTATTAGTAGTAGTAGTAGTAGTAGTAGTAGTAGTAGTAGTAACTTGTATGTATGTGACTTTACTGCTGA
The DNA here is from genome assembly GCA_016801885.1 of Toxotes chatareus. NCBI lineage: Eukaryota > Metazoa > Chordata > Actinopteri > Toxotidae > Toxotes > Toxotes chatareus. Next base: position 10,015 of record JAFBJY010001293.1, on the reverse strand, counting down.
GCATTTTCCAAAGTTTTCCATTAAATCCATCTGTAATTTGGGATCAAATACTTGTTGTTCAGTTGAATATGTGTTTAGTTGTGGATTTCCTGAGCTGACCTGCAGGATAGAGACCAGGACCAAGCAAGACATTTTTCCTGGATCAGGACTGAACATTTGATTTGAAGTTTGATCCATTTCAGTGGTGAATCAAAGTCAGTTTTTAGTCCAACATGTCTGATTTGATCTTTATCTTCTAATTCCAGACTTGACTGAGCTCAGCAGCATGTTATGAATCTGTGTTGACATGAATAGTTGTATGAATGTTGTGGTGACATTTGAATGATGTGTGTAGAAGGCTGACATTATGATGATCCACAATAAGAGAAGGACAAAGTCCCTCTACTCATGTTAGTGAAAGCTCATTGATTAGGACATATCTGATTGGATTAGAAATGATTTTTATCCACATGATTTATTCTTTATTCAGATTGATATCCTGCAGTTTGTCAGAAATCAGCTGTGCTTCTCTGGCCTCAGCTCTGAAGTCCAACCCCTCTCATCTGAAACACCTGGACCTGAGTAACAACGATCTGCAGGATTCAGGAGTGAAGCTGCTGTGTGGTTTTCTGGAGAGTCCACACTGTAGACTGGAGACTCTGGGGTCAGTTCACTGTCTGTTACTGTTGTAGATCTTAGATCTTTAATCCACAACTGAACCTGGTTTATTTTCATCCAGAACTTGAATCCATCCATCTTGAATGAATGACTGAATGAATGAGATTGTAAATAGTTGTTGTTCCATATTGTGACTTTTTCTTCTCTCAGACTAAGAATTATTCCTTCAGTTTCCCTTCATTTCAGTCAGTTGTCATGAATAATGTCTGACTTCAATGAAACCTTCAGAACTCACACACTGGTATTTGTCACAGTCAGCAGACTGTTTTCTAAATGAAGCATAGAAAATGTCCAGTGTGAGTTGTTCAAAGTCCATTTTTATCACAACAATATACAGAAGATCCTCAGAACTAATATTTGTACAAATCAATTGAAAAACACTTGAAGAAAAAACTCTTCTTTCCTTTGAAGTTCATTTCAATGAAGTGTCAGGATCAATGTCAGTTCACTGTGTGTGTGGGTGTGTGTGTGTGTGTGCGCGCGTGTGTGCGTGTGTGCGTGTGTGTGTGCGTGCGTGCGTGCGTGTGTGTTTCCCTCTTCACATTTTGAATTTACAAGTTTACAGTGAGCATATAATGGTCAATAATATGTAATATTTCAAATGAAACTATATCTTCCCAAAAGGTTTTCTCCAGACTTTTTCTTAATTGTAGTTTTCACATATGAAAGGCAAAGAGATTTTGGTAAAACCTTGTTTAGATTTAATTGTGCTTTATATGAAGAAATGAAAAGTATGTAATTTGCAATAAAATGGTTGGTACACCTCACGAAATCTGGCCCTCTTTCCAAAAAGTTTGGACACCCCTGGTCTAGATATAATAATAATAATAACAATAACAATAACAACAACAACAACAACAACAACAATAATAATAATAATAATAATAATAATAATAATAATTATTATTATTATTATTATTATTATTATAATTATTATTATTATTGTTATTATTATTATTGTTATTATTATATATTTTTATTATTGTAGTAGTAGTATTTGTACTGATAGTTATAATATTAAATTGTATGTATCCGACAGTGCTGCTGACTGTTTTCCAAAGCATTCCATTAAATCCATCTTTTATAAACAGTGAAAGCTCATTGATTAGGACATATGTGATTGGATTTGAAATGATTTTTATCCACATGATTTATTCTTTATTCAGATTGAGTTCCTGCAGTTTGTCAGAGATCAGCTGTGCTTCTCTGGCCTCAGCTCTGAAGTCCAACCCCTCCCATCTGAGACACCTGTACCTGAGCATGAACAGACTGCAGGATTCAGGAGTGAAGGATTTGTCTGATCTTGTGGAGAGTCCAGACTGTAGACTGCAGACTCTGAGGTCAGTAGAGGGTTGGAGTCAGTCCATGCTGCTTTCATCAGTATTGTCCTAAACACAGTTTGTATCAAAGCAAAACAGAAAAACAGAGACACAGACAGCAGTCAGCCAATCAGATCAGCCACAAGCCTGATTGTGATCATGTGTTTGAGGTGATGTGAAGACGACTGTTGTTTTTGTGTTCATGTCTACAGGAAGTCTCACAAGATGTGTAGAGACAGTGGTCCTCATTCATCAAAGTGTCGTAGCATCAAATCTGATCTGAAACTGAAGTCCAGTGATCACATCTGTATATGTGTCCATCTGTCAGATACTTTCAGTGACAGCCTCCATGTTTATTTGTCAGCTGATATTTCAGAAGCAGATCAGATGTTCATCAACACACAGAGACTCTTTCTTTAAATGGAACATGAGTTGACATGTAACAGCAGTGAATCCATCACTAAACTGTTTGTGCAGTAATGAAGCTTCATGACTCAGCAGTTTATTTCCACTGTGGACTTGAGTGAAATGTTCAGAGTAAACAGACTTGATGCTAAAAGTCTCTGCAGGTGTGTGAGCTTCCAGCTCAGTGTCTTCACTCCAATACGTTAACATGAGAGCTGAGAGGAAGCTGCTACACTACACAGCTGCTCCACTTGTGCTCTGAACAGGACTGAAGTCCCTGCTGCTCTTTATACTGGATGTGCTGCATCAGTGACTGACAGCTGATGAAGTGAGTCTCTGTAAACACTGATTTATCACCTCTGTTGTCTGTCTTCTTCTCTCAACAGCTGGAGGTAGTGATCTTTCTAAAGGAGAGAGTGAAGAGAACAGTGTGTGTGTTGAGAGAGGACGAGCTGTGTCCTGATGATCCAGAGAGGTTGAAGCAGCAGCAGCTTGTGTGTAGAGAGACTCTGATTGGTCCATGTTACTGGGAGGTAGAGTGGAGAAGAGAGCTTCATCCAGCAGTGACTGACAGAGGAACCAGAAGAAGTGGAGAAGACTCTCAGTGCTGCAGTCTGAACTGCTCTGAGAACAGCTCCACTGTCAAGTCCACCATCATCCCTGTGTGTTCCTCTGGATCTGAAAGAGAATCATCAGTGTATCTGGACTGCTCTGCTGCTGCTCTGTCCTTCTACACAGTCTCTGCAGACACACTGAGACTCCTCCACCTCCTCCACCCTCCACCTGGACTTTGTCTTTTTTTATTCATTCACAGAGGCTGAACCCAAAGTGATTAATCAGATTAATCAGGAGAATTGCAGCTAATTTCCACATTTTTTGCTTCTCAGTGCAGAGCCTGACAAGACATATATTATTCACCATACGTCTGATTCTGCTTATTCCACTTCTTCTGTACAGATTCCACCTTCCTACAGCTTTGAGAAAAACCAGGGAAACTACATCAAAAAGTACAGTGTGACAGCCTGATTGCTTTGTTATACATGTTTATATACCTTATATACATTTCACATAAAAACTTGGTTGAAACCTGAAATATTGAGTTAAATCAGTATATCAATATATTTGTATTTTTATACCTTTTTATTAAATCACAGTTTAAGTTTTATATTTTTTCTTTATCTTTTTTTCACTCTCTCAGATTTTATAATCGGTGTGTATTGTATGAAATGTTCAGAGCTGGAGCAACTGACATCACCCACACACGTAAATTTTCCATAAAAACTTAATTCCTTCAGGGACAAATTATATATGACAATTAAAGATCGACCGATTATCGGCGCCGATATTCGCCATTTTGATGCATATATCGGCATCGGCCTTCTTTTTAATCCGACGGCCGATGAGAGATCAATTTAAAACCGGGTTTGGTTTTTTTTGCATGCACAGTGCTCACACACACGGCGGAGAGGAGAAAAAGCTTTGCCGAGTGGAGAAGCTCCGGAGCGCAGGTGTTGAATGTAAGTTAAGGCAGCAGACTCTCCTGAAATTGTAATAAACGTCCCAATTCTCTACAACTCACAACTACTAGTAACGTTACTGCGAGGCCCAATAACGTTATATAAACAGAGCAGCAGCTCTGCTCGCTCACAGTCCCTCCAGACGTGTTTGTTAATCACTGGAAACAAGGTTGATGATAATATGGAAATAGTGATAGTAGAAGTATGTGTGTGAGTGAGAGAGAGAGTAAAAAACTAATGAACTCACTTCAGTCCAGTTCTATTGCAGTAAAACACGTTGAGGTGAAGGCTGATTAGCTTTTAGCGTAACGTTAGCTCACGTGTCCACTTTCTCCTCCTCTGGCTCCAGACGCTCAGCAGACTGTAGCCATGGGGAGAATGTGTGTTATGGTAGAGAACAGTGTGTGTTTGTGTGGAAGCTACATGAGAAACACTACAAGTCACGACTACTAATGTTGCTGTGAGGCCCAGTACGTTAGCAGCAGCTGTCTGTTCCTATTATAAACACTGATTATTAAAGTGAAGATGCTGTAGGTTGTTTAGTTTTTTTAAAGGTTTAATCACTTGAAACAAGGTTGATAATATTTATAGGGAGTGTGTGTGTGTGTGAGAGAGAGAGTAAAATTCAGTTTTATTGCAGGGAAGCACGTTGAGGGGATGGCTAGAGAATAGTGTGTGTGTGTGTGTGTGTGTGTGTAGGCCACATGAGAAGCTGCTGAAACTGACAGCAAAGCACCGTCTGTCTGAGAGAAAACTGTAGGACAATAATGTCTGTTTAACTACCAAGTTATTTTACTTTACCTTTCTCTGTGCTAATTGATCCCAAGCAGCAAAACATGACATATTGATAGATGAAGTGTGTCCTGAAGCTGCCTGTGATAGTTTCTGTGATATTTTCTATCACGTTGTTAAAATATAACATTTATATAACATAATACAATCAACTACAACTGTAGTGGAAAAATACTTCTCCTCCTGATGAGAAGTGAAATAGAATTCTTTAGACAGTTATTGTCTTTTTTTGATGTTTTATTATAAAATAAGGTTTACAGAGTAATCAATTTCTGCAGAAAGGACAGAGCTCACGCAGCATGTCATGCTACCGAGGTCTGACCCCAGGTTACAAGTTACAAGAGTATTTATGCCTGTTTCTCACATACCAGGATGGCAAGGAGGGCAGGGAGACAAAATAATCTGAAGGTCAAAAAATAGAGATAAGTTGTGCTCGGAGGCACCGGAGACATAACAGGTGTCTTCACAAAGTACAGTAAACAAAGTACATTAGGCCACTACAGGTCATGTTATATGTACTTCACCCAGAATTGAATATACGAGTTCATGAGAATATAATATGCTTGTTAAAGAATATATGGTTTTATGATAAATTGACATTACAATTCCCCCTTTGGCCATAAAATGGCCACACCAAAGTATATACAAATTTATCATATCATCAGTGACTACATTCCTTTAGGTTTAAGTAGACACATCATTAGCTGATAAATGTTAAAATATGCATTTAGCTGTTTTGTAGGGCACAGATGTCCTTAGGTTGATAGCAAGCTAGGAAAAAAGTACAAACACTCAAAACATCAACATCAATATCATCATCATCATCATCATCATTATTATTATTATTATGAGTCTCAGAGGCCATCTGGTGTGTGACTGACCTATCAATAGACCTTACATTGTTGCTCTTGTTGGTGACACAGAGCTTTACTCTGTAGTCACTTTGTTGGAGCTTGGCATGCTACTGGTGGAGGAGGGCGCTCTTTTATCCCTCACTCTTATATTGCAGATGGTTCCAACGCAGCTGCAGGTTAGGGGCAGCGCACGGCGCGTGCACCCCAGTTGTCTTCCTCAACGTCTGGATGAGTTTTTTTTCCCTAGACCATTATTCCAGCTCTGTCCTGGGCTGTCCTCTGGACTCAGTGCGAGAGGTAGGAGACAGAAGGGTCCTAGCAAAACTGTCATCTATGCTGGACCATGAGTCCCACCCCCTGCAGGACGTCCTGTCAGCTCTGCAGAGCAGCTTCAGTGACAGACTGCTCCACCCTCGGTGTGCGAAGGAGAGATTTAGAAGATCTTTCCTTCCTGCTGCTGTCAGACTCTATAATGAGCATTGTTAACACACATACTGATTCCAACTCCATGCAACTCTAAGTGCAATACCTATGTGCAATAACTCAATTATTAGTGTGCAATATTATTGTGTATGGAAGTCACTCAACAACCTCCAGCCAATATTTATTTTACTTATTTATCTATGTATGTATATTTACTTTTTACAGCAGCTGTTCTCTTAGTTTAGTATCTTGTTTTGGCCATATTGGTCTTACTTATATTTTACTTTCACTTACTGGACTGTAATCTTGCTGTTGCTAAATGCAATTTCCCCACTGAGGGACTAATAAAGGATTTCTTATTCTTATTATTCTTATTCTTATTCCGGGTCTAAAGAATTTATGTCGTCTCCTTTGCTTTGATTCTCTGGTGGCTGGTTGTCGGCCTTTGGTTCAGGAACCCTTTTGCAGTGGCTGGCATGTACCCATGTGGCCTTCTCCGCAACCTTTACAGCTGTTTCAGTGGTCAGCAGAACCTGGAACGGGCCCTGGAATCGCCTTTGTTTCCAGTGACGGCGTCTGTGATCTTTGATGAGAACCCAATCTCCAGGCTGTAAGTTGTGGAGGACTGCTGTGGCTGCAGATGGCAGGGCACTTTTCACCTTTGAATGTAATGCTGATAAAGTTGTAGACAAATTGGCACAGTATCTCAACATAGCATCATCACATGCACCTGTGGTAAGGGGAGGGTGCCTAACTGGACCTACACCTGTCTGAGGGGGTCTGCCAAACAAGATTTCAAATGGACTCAAGCCATATTTGTTTCTTATTCGCGTGCGCATGTGGAAAAGCACCAGTGGAAGTGCTTTAACCCACGAAAGACCAGTTTCATCACAACATTTAGCAAGTTTTGCTTTAATGGTGCCATTTTTTCTTTCAACAGCACCTGCACTCTGTGGATGATATGAACAATGATGACGTATGTCAAACCCAAGATAGTCTGACACTTCTTTCAGGGCTTGGTTGACAAAACCTGGTCCATTGTCACTGCTGATGATTGAAGGAATTCCCCACCTAGGAATGATTTCAGTTAGTAGTGCTTTAGCCACAGCTCCAGCATCCTGTTTGGAAGAGGGGAAAACTTCAACCCATTTGCTGAACATGTCAACAATTACAAGACAGTATCTTTTCCCTTCACTTGGTGTTAGTTCAATGAAATCCATCATTAAATGTTCAAAGGGTTTGTCAGGAGGTGGATGACCAGCAGGTGGCATATGAATAGCCCCTGATGCATTGTTGGCTGCACAAATTATGCATTTCCTGCAAAAATCCTGTTCAAAAGTTGAAAAACCACGTGTGTACCATGATGAATTAACAGCAGCACACATTCCCCCTTTGCCCACGTGGTCTCTTCCATGGGACAGTTTTGCATAACAGTGGAAAAGAGCACGTGGCAAACAAGGTTTGTTATCTGGACCCATCCACACTGAGTCTTTAAATGCGGCACCTGATTTTGACCACATGGTGCGCTCTTGAGGAGCGGAAAGAGTAGAACAGAAACAGCAGATGAGCAGGTGTCAGGAGTGTTAGACAACATCAAACAGTTAACTGTGAAAGGTGAACCAGACAATGCAGCAGCTTTAGCAGCTGCATCTGCTGCAGCATTTCCTGTAGAAATAGAGTCAGAACTGTTAGTGTGAGCTTCACATTTAATCACAGAGATGGATGCTGGAAGGAGGATGGCATCTAGCAATGCAGACACAAGTTTATGGTGTGAGATAGGCTTGCCAGAAGATGTAAGAAATCCTCTGTGTCGCCAGAGGGCCCCAAAATCGTGCACCACTCCACTTCACAGTTTTACCTGAAGCCAGTTTACAGGCTTCAGTAAGAGCTACAAGTTCTGCAGCTTGTGCTGAAAAATGTGATGGCAGTTTGCCACTGAGCAAAATGTCATGTGGTGTCACTATTGCAAAACCCACTCGAGCTGCACCTGTGTCCACGCTATGCGAGACGCCGAACCATCCACAAACAGCTCCATGTCTGCATTTGGTATGGGCTGAGTGGAAAGATCTGGTCTGGGTGTGCAAACTTCATCAAGAATCTGAAGACAGTCATGTGCTTCTCCATCTGCTGCAGTTGGCAGGAGAGTTGCTGGATTAAGTACACTGCATCTTTTGACAGTAATGTTAGGCATATCAAGCAAAGTAGTGTGATATCTTAACCAGCGCTGTGCAGAGAGATGAGAGGTCTTCTGTGTGTGCAGAATAGGAGCAACAGCATGAGGAACCATGAGTGTCACATCTCCATAACCTACAATATCACGTGATGCAACCACAGCCTTCTGCTGCAGCTACAGCACGCAGACAGAGAGGGAGACCAGCAGCAACAGCATCAAGCTTGGTGGAAAAATAAGCTACAGGTCTCAGTCTACCCCCATGTTCCTGTGTCAAAACAGAGGTCATGTATCCGTCCTTCTGGTCAACAAACTGAGTAAAGGGAAGGTCAGGGTTTGGCAGTCCCAGTGTGGGAGCAGCCTGCAAAGAAGCCTTTAAGTCAGTGAAGGCTTTGTCAGTTTGGTCAGTCCAAGTCAGTTTGTCATGTGCACAAAGTTTGTTACCATGAATCATGGAAGAGAGAGGTGCCTCTCTCTGAATAATTTGGGATCCACTGTCCGCAATATGACATCATGCTCATCATTTGCTTTTTGTTGATTGGTTTTGGTACAGATTGAACTGCTTCAATGCGTTTGTGAGAGAGAGATTTGCCCTCTGCTGTGATCACATGTCCCAAATATGTAACACAAGTTTGAGCAAACTGCAGTTTTGACAAGCTAGCTTTATGGCCACTTCAAATCATCAACATACTGTAACAAAACAGAATCTAAAGGCAAATGGAGGCTCTGTAAATTGTCACACAGTGCACTGTGGAATACTCCAGGACTAACATTTGAGAGATCAATGACAGAAAAATGAGTGGCATTAGGTGGAATTAACGACAGAATTGTATGTGGATTTGAAACTTGGGGCGCCCGCAGATGTATTGAAGCATTTACTGCTTGCAAATCTTGTACAAATCGCCACTCAGTGGGTTGAACTGCGTCCCCGGATTTTCTTAACCGGACAAATTGGTGTTCTGACAGGGGAGTCATTGCACGGGACTGTAACTCCAGCCTTTAAAAGTGAATCAAAAACAGGCCTGATACCATTTAGTGCTTCTGGTTTGAATGGATATTGTTTCATGCATGGTCTGTAATCTGATTTTGGGTGAACTACAAGAGGTGTGGCTCCCTCAATAAGCCCCACGTCATATTTGTGACGCGCCCACAAACAGGGCGGCAACTCAGATAGTTCAGCCATGTCAACTGATGTATCATGTAAAAGCATGAAAGGTGTGGTGTGTGTATTAGGAATCAAACAAATGTAAATTTTGTTTTATATACATCAGCCCTTTCGCTATACAGTGTTCTGGGATCCCCATTTATGCTACAGCCATTGATGCTGCAGTAAATCTTTAATGTTAAGTGGGACATTTAGAGAAAGCGCTAACGATGTTAGCGCTACCTAACGTGCTATCTACACATGCTAACCTCTGTGGTGTCTGTTGGGACCGACTCCCTAAAAAATAAATAAATAAATAAATAAAAATGCAGTGTCATTTCAGCTTGCTTAGGAGTATTTCAATTGGCAATTTGAAGACATACGGTTAACCTGAAACATTTCACGACAGATGAGGCATACGCCATAAGACCTAAAGACCTTACTAAATAAAAAGCCAATAAAATGTTCCAGTTTGCAGCAACTTACCTTAACATGACAGAGCCAAAAGCCAAAATCGGTGTCAGGTTGTGAGGACGGCTCTTCATCACTCATACTTTCTCAGGCTGATGACTTTAATTCAGGGGTTTCCAAACTGTTCCACAAAGGGCAGAGTGGCTGCAGGTTTTGTTCCAATCAAGCAGCAGCACACCAGACTTGACTCATTTAATCAACTGATCTCAGTCTTCAGACAGTTGTTTGGTCAAACTGTGTGCTCTTCATTGGTTGGAACAAAA
>JAFBJY010001292.1:0-82976 GCA_016801885.1 Toxotes chatareus | reverse complement strand
AGTAAAACATTAAAACTGCTGACATTTACCTTCAGATGGAGAAAATCATCATGCCTTACAAAGTTTGATCAAAATGAAAGAAAAACCCAAGGCTTTGCCCAGAGAGGTGTGTGTGTGTGTGTGTGTGTGTGTGTGTGTCGTCTCTTCATTATCCAAATATGCAGTGTGACTTGTTGGACTGGGTCTCAGTCAGACTGAAGTTCACATGCTAAGACATGAATCCTCCTCATGACTCCTAGTGTGAACACACACACACTCTGCTGCTGTTTGATGTTTTCATTATTATTGATTATTGATCAGTTGAATCAGCTGAGCTCCAATGGAACTAAATTCTCCATTTCAACAGTGATGTCTTCAACACAAACATTCAGGTTTCACATTAATGTGGATAAATATCAGTTTCCACCAGTTTCATATTTGTATCTTGAATGAAGGCAGATGTGTGTGCAGATAGACCATAATGGTCTAACCCCTGTCATTGTGACTTTAGACGAGCTTCACAATGTAGAATAAGTATAAAACGTGACAATTCCTGTTGCCAGTAAAACATGAACAGGAACTAAGTAGAAGCATGAGGAAACTCAGAGGAATGAAGGAAACACAGACTTAAATACACAAGGAACTGTGTAACAACTGAAAACACATCAGAGGCGGGACAGACAATCACAGAAGAAGGAAGACATAAAAGGGCAGAACAAAGAATCAAAACAAAGAGCCACTCACGGGGAATGCAGTGAGACTGGTTATTATGGTCTGCATTCCTCCTCTGCCCTTTGTTTTTCTGCAGAGTAGAACTGATCAGTTCTTCACCGAACCCTCAACAAACCACAGTGAAAACCCAAAGTCAAGGGCTGCAATAAACAGCTTATTTCACCTGAGGATCACCTGATCACACAGTCTGATCACACAGCCTAAAGCAAACACACACACCCCTGCACACACACATCTGAAAGTCAACATCTGTCTTTGACTTTGATGAATAATTTTATAACAATCATTATTCCAATCACATCCAATCATAGTTTTCATCACTTCTCTCATCTGTGATACTGGTCAGTGTTTAGCATCAAAATCAATATAGACCAACAGCTGTGGTCAGCTTGACTTGACATCAGAGGTTTGTTTGCCAACATGACTCTGTGGAATAAACTGTCAGCACAGAGATGACAACACTGATGTTTGTGATTCCTTTCAGACCTTCTGTGGCTTTCCAAAGAGAACCATCCTCCTGGATCACATCAAGGACATCATGGATGACGAGAACCTTCAGGACCATCTGGAGATCCACATCCAGAAGCCTGGTTACTATGGAGGTGAGATAGAGAGCATCAAGTACATCTCTGGGGAATGGCTTTGCAGGACTTTTGTCTGTGAGGACATGGAGGAGAGAGACGACTGAGTTTAACCAACAGCAGCCAAACCTCCAACAGCTCCAACGTGTAAGGACGGTCCTCCTCTTCTGAGCTAATTTATGTCTCTCACTCTGTGACTGCTATTCGGAGCAGCTGTCAGAAAATTTTCCTCTGGACTAAATCATGAATCAGCCGAATTTCATCAATTATTTTCATCTCAATGTAACAAAACATTTCTGAACAAAGATGGTAGATGGATTGGTGGTAGACAAAATGTGACCAGGAACGATGCACTGCATGCAGGCCTTTAATATCCAGACATATCAAGGAAAGCATCTCTTAAGCATTCTACCTCAGCTCACTGTTAACCTCTCATACATCAGAGGATGTTTGGCTCCAAACCACATTGCAAGAAATACAAAAACCACAGAGAAAGCGTGCCATGTCAAGCTACAGATAATGAAGCTAATCAGTGTGGCGAAAGAGAGGGAAGATGAGATAGATATGATGATGGGGGGTGGTAGCAGATAGCGGATGGTGCAGGTCACCACAACACCCAACTAAGAGTAACGGGCAGAGACGTGGTTGCAAGGCAATAATCAATATGTGCTTTATTTCAAAATTGTATTAAAACATTATAAAACACCATTCATAGGACGTGAGGGAAAAGGGGGGCCTTATCAGGGCTGAGGCTTACCGGGAGGCCAGCTTGAGAAGGGGGTGAGAGATCCCACATAATATACAAAAATTATCACCCCAGCCACATGTGACAGCCACACACACACCCACGCACAAGTAGTGAAAGGAACCCAGGACCAGGGGAGGCACATGACACAGGAAAGGGGAAACCAACCCCTGGCACTAACGACCTGTAACTTTCTTCTTCTGAATTCAGACAAAACTGAGGTTATTTTGTTTGGTCCCAAACACCTCAGAAACAGTTTATCTAATCATATAGTTACTCTGGATGGCATTAATTTAGCCTCCTGTACAACTGTGAGGAACCTTGGAGTTATTTTGATCAGGATCTGTCCTTTAACTCACATATAAAACAAGTCTCTAGGACCGCCTTCTTTCACCTGCACAATATCAGTAAGATTAGGAACATTCTGTGCAGAGTGATGCTGAAAAATTAGTCCATGCTTTTGTTACTTCTAGGCTGGACTACTGTAATTCCTATTATCAGGATGTCCAGTTAACTCTCTAAAAAGCATCCAGCTGATCCAAAATGCTGCAGCGAGAGTACTGACTGGAATTAGCAAGAGATCACATTACTCCTGTACTAACTTCTCTTCATTGGCTTCCTGTAAAATCCAGAATTGATTTTAAAATCCTTCTCCTTACATATAAGGCCCTCAATGGCCAGGCTCCTTCATATCTCAAAAGAGCTGATAGTACCATATCATCCTAACAGATTGCTTCGTTCCCAGAATGCAGGTTTGCTTATGGTTCCCAAAATCTCTAAAAAAAGTAGAATGGGAGGCCGAGCCTTTAGCTATCAGGCCCCTCCTATGGAACCAACTGCCAGTTTGGGTTGGGAAGCAGACACCCTCTCTAATTTTAAAAGCGAAGCTTAAAACCTTCTTGTTTGATAAAGCTTATAATTAGTTGTAGTTACAGTCCTAGTTATTTATTAAACTTATAGTTAGTCACAATTATCTCTATAGACACTGTTACAGTTAAGGATATAGCCCTTGTAGGGCTGGCTCAGGCAACTGAATCATCCCTAGTTATGCTGCTATAGGCCCTAGGCTGCTGGGGACATCCCATGATTTACTGCGCACTTCTTCTTCTTTCTCTTTCTCTCCTCAGACCCACTCTCAAATTTATTAGCCTTTATTACATGTCATTAACTCTGTGTCCTCTCTGTCCCGTAGTCCTGTGCTTGTTTCTCTCTGGTCTCTCTTTCTCTGTACCTTTCTGCAGGTACCTCTGGCTCCGGAGCTGCTTGTCCTATGGTCCTGGCTCCACCCACCTGCTGCTGTTTATTGTTTACAATGATCTATTTCTAACATGTTTAATGTTCCGTTCTGCTACAGATAAATATTTGATTAATATTCTTTGCAAACTGTAATGTAAATAATTACCAGTCATGACAGCTTTTTGCCTCCGTGCTCTGTTTCATAATTCTAATCTGCTGAGCACACATTATCCAATAACTGTTCACTAACTGTAATGTAAATACTGACCCACATTGTCTGTATTATGCTGCATGTCTTTTTCTCCCCTCTCCTCCATTCCTAGCTGTCCTATCTTCCTCCTTTTCCTCCTTTCACCCAGCCCGGCCATCGGCAGGAGGGTCCCCATCTGAGCCAGGTTCTGCTCAAGGTTTCTTCCTGTTAAAGGGAGTTTTCCTTGCCACTGTCGCCTTAAGTGCTTGCTCTGGGGTCAGGCTCTGGGTCTCTGTAAAAGCGCTTTGAGACAATTTTGATTGTGGAAGGCGCTATATAAATAAAATTGAATTGAATTGAAAATTGAGATACCAGGGCTAATTGATTTCTTGCTCTGTGCTGGACAGAGCAGCCAGCAAATAGTCCCCTGTATTGACAAAAAGAAGGAAACGAAGTTAACCAAGCTACACATGAATGGCACAAGCAGGTTAATTGCATCAAACGCACCGAGACGTACATACTGATCAGCCAAATGCATCGTCACCCCAATGATGGATAAGCCAAAGCCCAAGATACCACAGCTAGCTCCACGGCCTAAAGACGGCAGAAACAGCATTAGACACTGGCCCCGGAACATTTACAGCAACGTGACCAATGCCTCCGACTGATCTCGGGAGATGATGGACATTGAGTGTTGACCAGCCATCGACCATGCCGTCCGGTGTACTGCCGTGTCACTGGTGCCAGCGCCAATGGCTGATGGAACAGCCAGCTGGGAAAGGTACTGAGCCTGCTGCCACAGCAGCAGGGGTCACTGAAGGACCTGATGCAGTCTGGGCTGCATTTGTCCATAACGCTGCCAACAAAGAGGTGGTCTGAGTCGCTGCAGCTAATTGGCTAGGGCGCTGCCACAGAACCAACAAGTCACCATCAAATGACAGGTTGTCCTCCAACTGTTGCTGGTCAGGAGGAGATGAACAGGGGTGGCAGCATCACCTGGGGAACCAACTCCAACCAAGGCCTTCAACAGCGCCCAATGGACTCGTCTGGCTTTGGTGTGGTCACCTGTAGGTGCAATGGTATACACAGAGCCTCCTTTTGGCGCTTTAAGAACTCTGTACACCACAGAGCTCCACAGATCCTGGATCTTATGGCGCCCTCTCACACTAAAATCTCAAGAATAATACCAACTGGCCCACCTTCAGTGGAGCGCCTTGGACATGCTGGTCATGATTCCTCTTCGGCATTCTGCTGTGACTCTCAACCTCTCTCAGGTGCCTTCAAACACTATCTGTAAATGAGCCTGATGCTCCTGAATCCACTCATGGACACCAACAGGGTCTGGGACTCGACCCAGACCCTGACAGAAAATCAGCTGGGAGCCTTGGCTCTTGTCCAAACATTAGGAAGAATGGGGTCTCACCACTTGCCTGATGGGCGTTGTGTTGTAAGAATACAGCACCTGTGGCAGGCAAGAGTTCCAGTGCCGCTTCTGGGACACAGGGAGGGTACGCAGCAGGTTGTAAAGGGTACCATTAAACCGCTTCACACTGACCATTGCCAGCTGGATGGTATGGAGTTGTGCTGGATTTCTCAATGCCATAAAGGCCACAAAGCTGCTGGATCAGGGAGCTCTCAAAGTTGCGGCCCTGGTCAGAATGTATACGGGCAGGGACCCCAAACTTTGAGAACCACTCCATCACTAACACCTGAGCCACAGTGGAGTCTCGTTGGTCACAGTAGGAACAGCCAGTGTATACTTACTGAAAACATAAGTAAGAACAAGGACATTTTCAATTCCATTTTGAGTGGGTTCCAACACGGTATAGTTCATGACCAGGATCTCAGAGAAGCCAGCAAATGCCCCATGAAACTACGGACAGCAGGTTGGTTGTCCTTAGCAACCTGGCACCTCTCACAACTTTGACACCAATGTGCCACATTGGAGGACATAGCTGGCCAGTAACACTGCTGTCGCAGCAGCTTCAGAGTTCGCTCAACACCCTGATGGCCATGCCTCTGATGGACCTCTGTCAAAACCTCTTGTTTTAGAGAAGCAGGCAACAACAACTGAAAAACGGATTCCATCCCTCTCTACCAAGCGGTCCCATTGCCAGAGCAATGCCAAAGCAGGCTGTGACAGCTGCTTTTGCTCCTCATAGTTCGGACGCCACTTCTGTTCCCAAAATGCCAAGATCTCCTGGATAACAGGATCATCTTGCTGGAACACACAGAGGTCAGAAGGGGTATGGTAGGGCAAGGCTATAACAGCCGCTTGTGTGGCTTCAGCATCAGCATTTTTATTACTCCTCCCTGAGCAATACTTGATCTCAAAATCAAATGAGGCAAGCTGTGCTGTCCAGGATGCTGCTCGGCAGCACCAAGCCTCAGGACAGAGGCTAAACTCGACCTGTTCGCGCCGAGTTTCGCAGTTTTTTTCGCCGACAAAGACAGATCCAGAGGCAGCCGCTCCGCATTGCTTACGTTGTTTTGAAGGGAGGGGCTTAGTCTGTGGAAGGGGCTTGTTGTGCCACCCAGATTTGCTTTCCTCCGTGCACTTTTCCCCTGACACACGTTCCTCTTCCACACGAAAACAGCATTGGACTCAAATTATGTCAAATTCGCGATATTCGCGTTAAAAAATAGATTCCGTTTTAATCAGCCAATTCGCGATTCCGTCTTCGGCGATACCGTGATCAAGTGAAATCATAGGGCCCTACTTCTCTTATTCCAGCAAAGTTCAGGATGGCAACTTCATTCAACCTTAAATGTTACTGTACCAATGTGCTGCAGAGAAGTGTCTCCTTCCTCAGGACACATGGATGTCTCATGTCTCACGCCACATCTCTCCAACCCCATGTAAAATACTTTGACAGTAGTGGTCAAATGGTTAAATTGTCCAACCTGTGCCTGCTGACACTGTCAATATATACTATACCTGCAGACAATGAAACAGTGTAATCGCATTCAGACCCAGTGTGTGTGTGTGCGTGTTTTAACATTTAGCAGCCTACTTCACAACCTGTGGAGAACAAGGATATAAATGTAGAGCACAAAAAGACCCAGCATGGATTTCTGCAGGACCCCACGAGAGAGCAGCTCACGGAGTAGGAGGAATCTCCATCTACAACTTGGGGAACCTTCCTAACACTCACCTTCTTAAGAGTGCTGTCTCTTGTCTGCTGATGTCAAAGCAGATGAGGACTGCATCAGCTGGCCAGAGTAGGACAGAGGACACACAGTGTCATAGTTCCTTCAATTAAAGAAACATCTACAGGTCAATTGATTTCCTGAACATTGTTCCTCAGTGTAATCAATGTTAGTGTGAGTGCTGCTCACACTAACAAGGATAGGCCTGTTGTGGGTGACAGGGACCAGGAGAGTGGGATGTAATGCAACAATCTAATAATAATACACCTCAGCCACCTGGAGGGGGGTAGCTGCAGCCTCACCACCTCTACTTCTGGCCTCTGCTCAGGCTGAGGAGCAGCTGTGTCTGACGTGCATCAACAAACAGTGAAAACTTTCCTCAGTGCTCCTGAAGGGTTTTCACATTCTGCAGTGAACACACAGACTGTTCATGTATCTCATGTTCTTCTTTACTTGAAAAGTCATTTTGGGAGGTGTAGAGGTGTAATGGGGCACACAATGCTCCAATGCCTTGGAACTTGGTGACAGGCTCTCTCAAAGTGACTTTATAACCTCAAGTCTACAAGGCAAGACACCCCACTGGTCTTTTACATTATTATCCAATTCACCTAAACACATTAAACACAAGTTTATAAAAAATTTTGGGTGGGGCAGGTGACTAGGGTGGGTCAACAAAGGTAAAACAATATAAGGTACCTCACATGTAAACTTACACACAAGTTAGTGCTAGTATATACTTCATCCCTTACTACTATGGCGCAGTGGTAAGAACATATTCTTACAAGAACAGTGGGGTGAACAGTTGTGTGATAACCAGTACAGCACAACAAAACTACTTATACAAAAACTGTGCCCGCCTTTCTTTCAAATTGGCAAATTCTCTATGACTCTCTGGTTGAAGTCGGTCATTTCAGTAACCAGCTTTTTTTTTCCATGGAGAGGGTGGCCAAGGCATTCAGTCTCTCTTGGGTCATTGTGTTCCTCAGAAAATGTTTTACCCTTTTCAAAGTGGAAAAACATCTCTCAGCCTCAGCAGTGGTCATGGGTGTGGTAATAATTACCTTGAGAAGGGTAACTGTCTCTGAAAATACCTCTGACAGGTTATTGTCCATGAAGAGCTGAAAGAGATCTAGAGCACCACAACAGGATCTGAGTTCTTCCTTGCTGTAAAAAAGGCTGAGCTCTGTCTTGAGTTTCCTTCCATTGAGCATGGGGTAGGCCTCAAGGTGGTGTTCAGTGCTGCTTCAGGAATGCTGTGTTGAACTCAACAAACCGTCGCCCCTGCAGCAAGGTGGCACTGATGAGGTGGTCTGTGAAGGAGAAGTGCCCTGGTGTGTCCCAGTATGGTATCACAGATCTAGAGAGAAAAAAATCAGAGAAAAAAATATATACTGTGATTCATTTCCAGCTGTCCTTCTTTTGTTCACTCATCTGAATTTTTTAATTTCTACAGTATACTCACCTCTGTGGCAATCTGTTCATGATCCTGTGGACTGAGAGCTCGACGCTTCTTCATTTGCTGAGAGCCACTGCTTTGCTCTCCCACCATTGCATGGAGAGAATGTCTGGGGATGCAGGTTACTTTCATTAATTAATATAATTGTAAATAATAACAATGGAATAATATCGAACTGTAGTAACTACAATGTAACATTTACATTACCTACCTGACATTTTGTATGTCTTGTTGGAATTGCTGGATGCATCCATTTATGTAGACAGAATCTATCTTCCTCTTCTGCAGTTTGGCATAGAGGAAGTCCACATGTGGCATAATGTGGTGAAAAACTTGCAGGAAGAATTTAAAATCTGGATCTTCCAGTAGCCTGGTGTAGGCTCCAGCTTCTCTGACTGTACTGGGGTCAAACTCACCAGAATCCCGTATGCTCTCAAAACAGTGAATGAGAGCCTCTCTGTGCTCAAACACAGTATTGATGGCACGGCTTAGAAAGTTCCATCTCACACCGCGATCTGGAAAAAAACTGGCAAATCCACCAAGTTCAGAAAAAAAAATTCTCACTTTAGGGATGTGAGAAGTGGCCTGTTGCATTATCAGGTTGAGCTGATGTGCATAGCAGTGGATGTAGTGGGCATTTGGGTACACATCCTGTATTTGCTTCTGAACACCTGCAGTAGCACCCCTCATAACACTGGCTCCATCATATGCCTGACAGATGAGTTTACCTTTCTGTTCATCAGGAAGGATGGCAGCAAGACGACATTTTAATGCTGTAGTTATGGACTCGGCTGTTGCTGACTGTAGAGGAATGAATTCAAAAATCTTTCCTGCACATTATTACAGCCATCAATGTAGCGCAGCACAAGCACAAGTTGAGTCTTTGTGGCTATATCCGTTGTCTCATCTGCCTGAATGGATAAGAAGTCGCTGTTCTGGGCTTCTTTGATGATGTGCTCCCTCACAACACTTTGCATACAGTCCAGCAGCTCGTTCTGCACTGTTTTTGATGTCCCCTTAAACACGGTGGCGATCTCAAGGTGCTCCCTCAGCACACTATCAAGTGAGGCCAAAAGTCCACCAAACCACGGAATATCCCCGGTTATCCGAGCTTTCACTCTCATCATGCCCAAGCAAAGCCAACTCAAATGCACCGCAAAATTTTACACAGTCAATTATTCTAGATAAGATATGTCGATTTTTTGTCACCTCTTCACAGCTTCTTGATGCCAATTCTGTAGCCTTTGTCAAGTTGTTCGCGATGCTAAGTCTCCCAAAAGACTTAGCTTCATGCTATTATCCAAATGACTGCGGCTACTTTCATGTCGTTACATTTTTCGCTGAGATGTTTTAAATCCCGCACACCTGTAGCAATCCACAATTTTCAGTTCCAGGACTCTGAAATAAAAGACAGGGAAAGCAAAAAAGGCATTGCTCACATCACATCCAGCTAGCCACGCCGTCTGTCATACAGAGAGGGAGAAGCTCCTTGTGTAAGATCTTCCCGATCCGCTTGCTGCTGTTCAACACGTAGTTCTGGACGGTCGGGTCCAAGCTCTTTCACCCTCTTCTTTTCGGCATCTGACCTCCTATAAAATGGGTTTTGTTGTAACGACACAACAGAGTTTTCTTTCATAAATTTTGCGCTTGCCATTACCTGTCCTCACTTCTGCCGGCTTAAGTTCGGGTTGCCTACTGACGTATATCACACCTAGCGACAGTCGCTCATTGGACAATCTTGTTGGCTATCTAATAAATCTAATAATGCCATTGGTTCGGACGCACAGACAATGCGCCCCTGTGAGGAAAGTTTGATGTCCAATAAAATCTACCTAAAATCACGTCGAGGGGGAAAACATTCAGCTTCTTCCATAGACTTCTATATTGTCGTGACCGCATCTACCCGGAAGGATGTCTCTTTACTCGGGCAGGCATAGTTGCTGACATGAACTTACAGCCAACTATATTTACTGCACAAACAAACATTGTTAATATCTGTTTAGTTTCACACTTATTAAAGTTGTTTTATGTTGTCATATATTTTCTTCTCCTAATATTTTTATGAGGCGCGGCGCCTTCCACCCTCTATTGACCGCCGCCACTGTAAACAAATATTATACATCCAATCAGTTATTGGATCTTTTTGTCAAATGAGAGATGAGTATTTTTTGTACTTAAATGTATTTTTTTGTAGCACTCTGTTTCATGTTGAGTATAATAAGGCAAATAAATAAACTTTTGATATAATGTATGTTTTGTACATTAGTAATTCATTTTACACACGATTTTACATTATTTTAGTAATAAATTCATCTAAACAGCCAAAAAATAAATAAAATAAGAGCCACTTGGAAGCGAAAAGACCTCTTTTTTTTCTGACCTGAGCCATAAGAACCGGCTCTCTGAAAAGAGTATGAATTCCCATTACTGCACTCCACTGTTTACTTTCACTTTCACTGACGTTTGTGGCGCAGATGATTTTGTCTGTCTGAAGGTAAATGTCAGCACTTTGAATGTTTTACTCATCAACACTTCCTGTAGTTACCTGAATTATCTGATGTTCGAGTTTTTAGTGTTTTGCTGTTTTTTTAATACTGTGTTGTGGTGTTTACTTGTGTAGACTCTGAGTTGTCACTGTAAAGTCAGGGTGAGGCAGGAAGAGGGCCGTCATTATCCGCTATGTCGTGTGGATATTTGCAGTAGAAGCAGTGGAGTCAGAGTAGAAGCAGAGTGAGCTGATGGTCAGTAGCTGAACACGGAGCCTTTGTTAGTCTGTGGCTCAAGTCAAGTCAAGTCAAGTCAAGTAGGTTTTTATTGTCGTTTCAGCCATATACACAGTACATAGTGAGACGAGACAATGTTTCACCGGGAGCGATTGGTGATACACACAACTGTTACAACACAGTACGGACAGGACAAATACGTAATAGTGCCTACATACACTATTTGAGACTACACAGATTCAAACACACAAGTGCCTATTCACAAACATACCTACATACATGCTTATTTTACTTGCACACACGCACACACACCCACCCACACACACACACACCCACAACACACACTCACCCACACACACTCACCCACACACACACCCCACACACACACACACACACTCACCCACACACACACCCCCACACACTCAATCATATTTACATACGTAGCTCCACTTACTGCTGACTGAAGGCAGCTTTTCCTGCCTGAATCAGCCTGTGGAGGAGGCGGACCTGAGCCGCTGCTCTCCCGCAGTCTGAGCCGCTAAATGCGGTCTGAGCTCGGCCGGACAGCGGCTGGAGAACAGCTCTGACTTCCTCTGTCATTAGATGAACTCTACGGGACTGAGCTCAGAGGAGCTGACAGGGTTTTTCAGACTCTATGTGATTTTCAGAGAGACAGTTAACACTCCATCCACAGAGTCAGAGGCCTCCTGGTCCTATCAGGACAAACTCTACCTGATCAATTAGATGATAAAGACCCAAATCCATAAATACTCTCACAATAAAGCATCTCAGTTGCTCTGATAGGTGATTATATCTCTGTGGTTGGTCACAGTACAAACAGAAAAACTGTCTGTCAGGACATATTTGCTGTTTTTATTGATGTCTATCTGTGTCTCTGCTGTTTGGTTTGGTTTTGGTTTGTTGTTGCTGCTTCATATAGTTCAGACTTTACTATTAGAAAAGGCAAGAAAGTGCCAGGGCCCCAAAACAAAAGGGCCCCTGAAATAATATTGAGGAGAAATGAACTGAATTTCAGTTGTTATGTATGGAATAATCACCTGCAGCTTGTTTCATCAAGTCATTTTCACAGAAACACTGCAGACAAACAGATTGGATATGGGTGGTGGTGAAGGAGATGCGAATCAGTGTGAGGACAGAGAGGAGGAGCCCTCCCCCTAAACCCAGTCTGTGTGGGGACCATGAGATCCAGACCAAAGCTCAGAGGTGAGATGAGGATCTCTAACTGTCCATGACTCTTCTCCATGTCAGAGCTCAGCACTCACATCACTGCACCATCATTATTCACACTCAAAGCTCTGTGTGTGTTTTGTTGAAGGCCAGAGCAGCAGCACACACCAGACTCTGCTGGACCTGGACCTGAACATGGACCTGAGCCCAGCTGTGTGTCCATGAAGAGTGACAGGTCAAATCGTCGCTTCATTAATTTCAAAGGACAGCCTCCCTCTGCTGCAAAGAAGTGAGCTGCAGCTGAGTTTAAAATGTATCAGACAGCTGTCCTGTATAACTGGTCTTCTATGAAAGATGAAGTGATTGTGTTTTGTCTCCAGGCTTCATGAATGACACAGTATATGAACATGATCAGACTGAAACACAGGCTTTAGTGGCAAAGTTGATGTTTCTCTTTCAAGAAAAGCACTTCTTATGTTCTTATATGTGTCATTCAGATCAGAACTAAAACTCCCTGTAACTCAGCACCTATCCAGTTCCAGTGTTTGTGTTAGTGTCCTGTAGCAGAGGTGAGACTTCTGTCAAACCCAGTGTGAGTCCTTAAAACTCCTCATTTAAAAAAGGTGGACTTGTTGTGATGACTCTAGGTCATGAGGTACAGAATTGATTGCTTGTTTCCTCTCATTGAGAATGTCACAGCACAGTAGTGTTTGCTTTAATCAGGACAGTCACCACAGAACATAAAAGCAGCTGCTGTTTGTGTATAAAGCATAAAACACTCACAGATGCTGCAAACATAATGTGAGCTAATGCTTCATGATTCCTCCACAGAGTGGACCAGGAGAGCTCAGAGGTTCCCAGTGCTCAGTCTGCCCAGCAGCATCAAAACACACCTGGACTCCATATTTATGGTCTGTACATGGACAACAACTACTTTGACTACGTTGTTGACAATAATCTCCAATCTCCTCTGTGTCCAACATGGATCTGATGTTTGGCTCCATGGTTTTACTTTGCTTGTGTCATTCATATAGTTTTCTGTTCCAGCTGCTGGAGGAGAACATTGTCACTTTTGTGAAGAAGGAGCTGAAGAAGATCCAGAAGGTAGTGAGTCCAGATTACCCAGAATGCTCAGAGAGTCAGAGGGAGGATGAGGAGGTGTTGGACAGTGAGGACGAAGAGCAGAGGAGGAGCAGCAGAGAGGCTTTTGTGAAGATCACAGTGAACTTCCTGAGGAGAATGAAGCAGGAGGAGCTGGCTGACTGTCTGCACAGCAGTAAGAGGATTTCTAAAGATTCAACATGATGGACAAATGGGACATTTACTAACGTCTCAAGACATGGAGGAACATATGTTCATGTGTGTTCTTTAGGGGGATGAACATGTCATGTTTTCTTTATGAATCAGTCATTGATGTTGTTTCTTGTTTGTTCATTCAGGACATGTTGCTGCAGTTTGTCAACGTAAACTTAAATCTACTCTGAAGAAGAAGTTCCAGTGTGTGTTTGAGGGGATCTCTAAAGCAGGAAACCCAACCCTTCTGAATCAGATCTACACAGAGCTCTACATCACAGAGGGAGGGACTGGAGAGGTCAATGATGAACATGAGGTCAGACAGATTGAAACAGCATCCAGGAAACCAGCCAGACCAGAAACAAGCATCAGACAAGAAGACATCTTTAAAGCCTCACCTGGAAGAGATGGACCAATCAGAACAGTGATGACAAAGGGAGTGGCTGGCATTGGGAAAAACAGTCTTAACACAGAAGTTGACTCTGGACTGGGCTGAAGACAAAGCCAACCAGGACATACACTTCACATTTCCATTCACGCTCAGAGAGCTGAATGTGCTGAAAGAGAAAAGTTCAGCTTGGTGGAACTTGTTCATCACTTCTTTACTGAAACCAAAGAAGCAGGACTCTGCAGGTTTGAAGAGGTCCAGGTTCTGTTCATCTTTGACGGTCTGGATGAGTGTCGACTTCCTCTGGACTTCCACAACACTGAGATCCTGACTGATGTTACAGAGTCCACCTCAGTGGATGTGCTGCTGACAAACCTCATCAGGGGAAACTGCTTCCCTCTGCTCGCCTCTGGATAACCACACGACCTGCAGCAGCCAATCAGATCCCTCCTGAGTGTGTTGACATGGTGACAGAGGTCAGAGGGTTCACTGACCCACAGAAGGAGGAGTACTTCAGGAAGAGGTTCAGAGAGGAGGAGCAGGCCAGAAGGATCATCTCCCACATCAAGACTTCACGAAGCCTCCACATCATGTGCCACATCCCAGTCTTCTGCTGGATCTCTGCTACAGTTCTGGAGCACATGTTGACCACAGAGCAGAGGAGAGCTGCCCAAGACCCTGACTGACCTGTACTCACACTTCCTGCTGGTTCAGACAAAGAGGAAGAAGCACAAGTATGATGAGGGAGATGAAACAAGTCCACAGGAGCTGATGAAGGCTGACAGGGAATTTCTTCTGAAGCTGGGGAGGCTGGCGCTTGAACATCTGGAGAAAGGAAACATCATGTTCTACCAAGAAGACCTGGAGCAGTGTGGTCTTGATGTCACAGAGGCCTTGGTTTACTCAGGAGTTTGTGCAGAGATCTTTTAAAGAGAGAGTGTGATCTTCCAGAAAACAGTCTACTGCTTTGTTCATCTGAGCATTCAGGAGTTTCTGGCTGCAGTCTACATGTTCCACTGTTACACAGAGAGCAAGACAAGAGAGCTGAGGACTTTCCTGGGACAAGACTACAAACACAGGGACTCAAAGCCAGAGTCTTTTATTGGGAAAACTTTTAAGCATTTTGGAAATAACAATAGCAGCTACCCATCACTGATGTCCTCCTGAGGGATTCCATGGAGAAATCCCTCCAAAGTAAAAAAATGGCCACCTGGATCTGTTTGTTCGCTTCCTTCATGGCCTGTCTCTGGAGTCCAACCAGAGACTCTTAGGAGGCCTTCTGGGTCAGACAGAGAACAGACCAGAAATCATCCAGACAGCCATCAACAATCTGAAGGAGATGAACACAGATGATATCTCTCCTGACAGAAGCATCAACATCTTCCTCTGTCTGATGGAGATGAACGACCGCTCAGTACATCAGGAGATCCAAGAGTTCCTGAAGTCAGAGAACGGATCAGAGAAGAGACTCTCTGAGATCCACTGTTCAGCTCTGGCCTACGTTCTGCAGATGTCAGAGGAGGTTCTGGATGAGTTGGACCTGAAGAAGTACAACACATCAGTGGAGGGACGACGGAGACTGATCCCAGCTGTGGGGAACTGCAGAAAGGCTGTGTAAGTCCAGACATGATCTTTAACATTATCAGTCAGTGTAGATTAGTGGTTTAGTTTTTTTCAAATATACACAGTATGAAATTATTCTCATTATTCTCATAATAATAATAATAATAATTTATCATCTTTTAGGTCAGGTGTCTTTTTTTTCTGGAGATGTTTTAAATGTGTTTGTCAAATGTAGATTTTTCAGTTGGTTGTGATCATTGCTGTTAAGTTTTTCTGTTTATTAGTAACTGTTACATTCTACATTCATTTGTTCATTTATTCATGTTATTTTGAGTCTTTTTGTTTTCACAAATTCACGCTTTTAGTTGTCTCTACTTGAGACATAATTATGAATATTATCTTCCATTTCTGCCAATAGATCCCCATAAATCCTCCACACTGCTCCTTTAAAGTCTTTTTTCATATTTTGTGTTAAATCAAATCAAATCAGGCTTTATTGTCACTTTGCTGTACATACAACTGCAGTGCAGACAAAATGAGATGAGTGTTTCCTGGGTTCAAGAGAGTGCAGATAAAAAAAAAAACAAAAAGTAAAAGTCATAATAATAAATACTAAGTAAATACTAAAGAAAAAACAAACACACTCAATCCCTGCAAACAGCCCCCCTCCCCTGACCCGCCACCCCTAAGACCCCAACCCCCACCCCCGACTCCCCACATACCTCCCCAAACATACTGCAAGATGCCTATTGTGCAAGATTGTCAGTAAATGTCCATATCAGCAGACTGTTGTTAAAGTGGCCAGTGCTGGGTAAAACACCCATTTAAGCTGTCTCTGGGTTAGTAATGGTGGATATGTCTCAGATTCAGCTGTTCAGGACTCTAACAGCTTGTGGTAGGAAGCTCTTGATGAGTCTGGAGGTTCTGCCTTTATGCTCCGAGACATAAGTCAATACCAGGTGGTTTCTCTCCTGGTGTAGAGGAGAGTAGAATCAGGAAACACACCTTCAGCTAAGAACAGAGCTCTGAATATATCAGAGCAGAATGGGAGAATTCAGTATTCTTCTACACATTTGTCTGAGTCAGACTGCTGAAGCTTCACTCAGCTACAGCTGAACTCATGAAGTCATTTCTTACAGTGTAGTTGTGTTAGGAGGAGGCCACTTCACAGTCAATGTGGACCACAGGAAGGACGACTGCCACCAAAGACTCTTTAAATCAACGTGTGACATCTGACTGTTGGTTGAAGTCAAGAAATGTGAAGTTGTCCTTTAATGTTGTTTAATTACACAAAGTTCAGGAAGAAGAAGATCATGTAAAAACTTCAATGATGAAGAGGATTTGAGTCCAACATGTCTGATTTGATCTTTATCTTTTAATTCCAGACTTGACTGAGCTCAGCAGCATGTTATGAATCTGTGTTGACATGAATAGTTGTATGAATGTTGTGGTGACATTTGGATGATGTGTAGAAGGCTGACATTATGATGATCCACAATAAGAGAAGGACAAAGTCCCTCTACTCATGTTAGTGAAAGCTCATTGATTAGGACATATCTGATTGGATTAGAAATGATTTTTATCCACATGATTTATTCTTTATTCAGATTGAGTTCCTGCAGTTTGTCAGAGATCAGCTGTGCTTCTCTGGCCTCAGCTCTGAAGTCCAACCCTCCCATCTGAGACACCTGGACCTGAGTGACAACAATAAGCTGCAGGATTCAGGAGTGAAGCTGCTGTGTGGTTTTCTGGAGAGTCCACACTGTAGACTGGAGACTCTGAGGTCAGTTCACTGTCTGTTACTGTTGTAGATCATGTCATGTCATCATCTGCCGCTTATGGGCAACTGCTGCCCAATCCACAATGCACCATAGTTCCCACGGCACCTCCCACAGGTGGTGAGCCCATGGGAGGTGGTGCTGTCCGGAGTGGGGTTCAAACCCATGACCCCGAGAGATTGAGTCTCGTGCTCAACCAACTGAGCTAACCAGGCGGCCTGTTGTAGATCTTATATCTTTAATCCACAACTGAACCTGGTTTATCTTCATCCAGAACTTCAATCCATTCATCTTGAATGAATTAATGAGATTTGAAATAGTTATTTTAACATGTTGTGATTTTTTTTCTTATATCAGACTAAGAATTATTCCTTCAGTTTCACTTCATTTCAGTCAGTTCAATCAATCAGATGTTATTTTTATAGCACTTTTCATACAAATACATTGTAGCACAAAAGTGCTGTACACAGTGTTAGTCCCACCACTCCACACAGACATACACCCAAAATCCATCAATAACTACAGTGTAAATGATAGGTAAAGTTTCCAATAAAAACAGGAACTGAGGAAACACTATCATAGATCTCAAATCTTTGCAATAAGAAAACACTGGAGGCAGGATAAATAATCAAAATGGCAAAATAATATAAAATACATAAATAACAGGAAGAAACAAAATGATAATAGAATAAAGAGAAAGCAGAAAAAATAATCATAGTGAAGTTTGAAAATGATCAAAATGAAAAATGAGTAAAACCAGAAATCCAGTAAAACAAAGAAACAATAAATAAATAAATAAACAAAGAAACAATAAATAAATAAAAGAGTAATAAAACAGACTAACGTGTGGATAAACAGACAAATAAACAAATAAACTTCAATTAAAAGCCAGATTAAAGAGGTAGGTCTTGAGTTTGCTTCTAAAAGTATCAGAGTCTCTCTGCTGCCCTCAGGTCTTCAGGGAGGCTGTTCCAGAGACTTGGACCATAGTAATAAAAGGAGGCTTCTCCATAGGTTTTTGTTCTGACCTTAGGTTTAATTAAAGGCCACTACCAGAAGACCAGAGGGTTCCAGAGGGCTCATAGGTTAAAAGCAAGTCTGATAAATAGGTTGGACCAAGACCATTAAGAGCTTTATAAACCAATAAAGGGATCTTAAAATCAGCTCTGAAGCAGACAGGAAGCCAGTGCAGAGACTTTAAAATCAGTGTAATGTGTGCTCTCTGTCTGGTCTTTGTCAGTACACGCGATGCTGCTGAACTTTGAAGCAGCTGTAGCTGAGATATGTTCTTCTTAGGGAGACCAGAAAGCAGAGCGTTTCAGTAATCAATTCTGCAGGTGATAAGAGCCTGCAGCAATGTCTCTGCATTGGCTTGAGAGAGAAATGGTTGCACTCTGGCAATGTTCTGCAGATGATAAAAGCAGTTTAATTACATTTTTAATGTGAGGCTCAAAACTAAGATCTGAGTTTGGGGAAGTGGCTATAGTACGTTAAGAGTGCGGTTTTGGACTTTGGACTGGCCTGAGATGGGAGGGTCGTGGATTCAATCCCTCGACCAAGGGCAAAAAAAAATGGATACGGTGGTGGTGAAGGAGGCCCCCTCCCTGCCTCTGCAACCATGGCGGTGGTGCCCCTGAGCAAGGCATCGATCCATCCCAGCTCCTGAGGCGTCTCACTAGGCAGCTCCTGCCCCAGCGTCTCTAGTACATGTGCATGTTTGTGTGTGTGTTTTGTTCAGTTGTGTGGGTAAAATGCAGAGAGTAATTTCCCCAGGAGGGATCAATAAAGTAATAATAATAATAATAATAAAAAGATGACTCCTTGGTTTTCACTTGTTTACAGGCTTTTAGTGCCTGAGTTTGTTTGCCCTGATTGAGTTGTAGAAAATTTTCTGCCATCCATAACTTGATATCTAAAACACAGTTAAAAGAGCCTGTATTGGCCCTGGGTCATCAGGAGACAGCAATGTAAAGCTGTGTATCATCAGCATAGCTATGAAGGTTGTGGTGACATTTGGATGATGTGTGTAGAAGGCTGACATTATGATGATCCACAATAAGAGAAGGACAAAGTCCTCTACTCATGTTAGTGAAAGCTCATTGATTAGGACATATCTGATTGGATTAGAAATGATTTTTATCCACATTGTTGAGAGATGTGCTCTCATTTCATTTTGTTTTGTTTTGTAAACGTGATATTATGCCCCCTATTGGAGATTGTTTTAGTTGTTGGCTACTGAAGTCACGTGACCCTAATGAGGGATAATCCTCACCTGTGTGCAATAAATGATGTGTGCCCACAGATAGGAGGTTCACTCACAAACGCAAGACCTGTGCTGTGCTGTGCTTGTCACGTTTAACGCTGTGTACATAGACTCTGCTAACAGGTTATGGGCCCAGAAAGAGCCAGAAAGAGCCAGAGTCAGAGACAGAGTCATGAAGCATAATTTGAGTGACCTGCTGGGTGAAAGTTGCGACGTTACAGCGCGTAACCGGAAAGGCTGAGAAAAAATATGAATAGAAAGGACAGAGAAACGACAGACAAGCAGCCGCTGGGCGAGACTTGTGTTTGATGGAGACGAAAAAGAACTACGAGCTGTGGGAAACGAAGTTTTGGGCCATCTTTGTCTACAAGGATTGAAAGGCACAATTTTAAATGAACCCGATACAGGCGATGACGAGGGACGAGGAGAAAAGCGCCGAGGCCCACGCAGAGCTCATTCAGTTTTTGGATGACAAGAGCCTGTCGCTAGTGATGCGTGGAAGCGGCGGATGGCGGACGCCAGGCCCTGAGGATTCTCCGTGAGTACTATGCCGGTAAAAGGAAAGCCCAGGGTTATAAACCTGTATACACCGAAAGTTGACCTCACTACAAAAATCACCCATCGAGAATGTCACTGAATATGTCATCAGAGCAGAGACTGCGATTACGGCATTGAGAAGCGCGAGGTGAAACTCTCAGTGACGGACTCTTAATAGCAATGGTTTTAAAAGGATTGCCAGAGACATTTAAACCGCTTTGCCATTCATGTTTCCCTAGAGTGACGATAAAATGACTTTTTCTGAGTTCAAGACAAAGCTGCGGAGTTATGAAGATGTAGAGAACATGCGTGCAACTGCATCTGAGGACAATGTTATGAAGGCAACAGCACAATTTGGCACAAAGCGTGCACCCGCCAGAGCAAAGGGCAGTGATAATATGGACGCTTGTATGTTTTAAATGCGGTACCAGTGGCCACATAGCTACATCTTGCTCACGCAAACAGTGGTGCCATCAATGTAAAAGCAACACGCACAACAATGCAAACTGCAGGCGGAAACAAGCAGCGAGACAGAGCACGGAAAGCAGCTGAGGGCACTGAGGCCAAGGAGTACGATTCGGATAAGTGACGCAGAGATGCCGGGGCCAGATGTCAAGAGGAAAGGTCTGATGGTGGATGCCGGAGCAACATCACACATCATCACGGACATCACGAAGTTCAAGAAGTTTGACAACAGTTTCCAAGCCGGGACGACACTGCGTGGAGCTGGCTGATGGTTCCAGGTGCAATGGAGTCGCCAAGCGCAGAGGTGATGCGGAGGTGTGGCTGATCGACAGCGGAGGAAGGAGCTATCGAACAACACTCAGGAGCCGCCTTATACATCCCCACGTGCACCCCAGGATATCTTTTTTCTGAAAGCTGCCACTTCCAATGGAGCCACTGTGATCTTCAGTGAAAAGAAAAAATAATCTGATTCATACAGACGGTACTAAATTTCCCATACACGTACACAACAAGCTTTATTATCTGCACACGTCAGAAAAATGACTGTAATGACCAGTGTAAGAAAAGCCTTGATTTGCAGAGTTGGCATGAAATTTTAGGACATTGCAATTATGCAGATATAATGAAGTTAAGAAATGTTGTGGTTGGAATGGACATTAAGAATGAAGGTAACAAACGTTCACGTTGTGAAGTATGCACTCAGGGAAGTTTACTGAAACTAGGAACAGAGAGCCAGATTTGAGAGCTAAAGGACCTCTGGATATGGTACACACAGACTTAGCCGGTCCTATTGATCCAGTGTCCAGAGATGGTCACAAGTATGCACTATCTTTTACAGATGACTATTCTAGTGCAGTTTTGTATATTTTTTGAAAAAACAAAAGTGACACCGCACAAGCTACTGAAAGGTTTATTATGGACGTAGCTCCTTATGGCAAAATAAAGTGCATGAGATCTGACAATGGCACAGAGTACACATGTAGAGAGTACCAAGCATTAATGTGCAAGAAAGGTATTAGGCATGAAACGTCTGCTCCATACTCTCCCACACCAAAATGGTACAGCAGAACGCAACTGGAGGACTCTATTTGAGATGGCCAGGTGTATGCTCATAGAGTAAGCTGCCAAAGATGTTGTGGACCTATGCTGTTCAAACAGCTGCTGTGGTGAGGAATAGATGTTTTAATAACCGCACTAAACAGACACCTTACTACATGTTAACAGGCAGACAGCCAAATATTGCTAGAATGCAGAAATTTGGGCAAGTGTGTTATGCTTACAAGCAACATAAAGGAAAGTTGGACTCTAGATGTGAGAGAGGCATTTTTTGTCGGCTATGACAAGAATAGTCCAGCCTATATGGTGTATTATCCCAACACCAGGAAAGTACAAAAACACAGACTTGTAGAGTTTGTATTTAAAAAAGAATGAAGAAGTACTTGATGCAGAGGAAGATAATTATGAGATTCAAAAGGAAAGAAAAGTAAAAATCCCATCAAGTAGCCCACAAACAGCTGAAAATCAAGAAGTGTTCACAAAGAATGAGATAGATGAACATAAGCCTGAAACTGTGAAAATAGAAAATGAAGGGAAAGTTAGAAATGAAGAACACAAACCTGCTGAGAGACGTTATCCTGACAGAGAGAAAAAAGACCTGATTACTATGGTGATCATGCTTGTGGTTTTGAGGAGGATATTACTAACATTGACTATTGTTACAGACTCCTGTGTAATGTTCCCCAAGCGTATACAGAAGCAATAAGGTCAGTGGATGCAAAACAATGGGTTGATGCTATGGATGAAGAAATGCAATCATTAAATGATAATGTAACTTTACCTTAACCACTCTTCCAGAGGGCAAAGATGTAGTGGGGGTAAATGGGTCTATGCAATGAAAAAAGAATACTGACGGATCAGACAAATACAAAGCGCGATATGTAGCCAAAGGATTTAGTCAAAAGAAAGGTGTAAACTATGATGAGACTTTTTCTCCTACGGCTAGTATGACCCAGTATTCAGTATTTGCCCAGAAAGCAGCACAAGACAATTTAGTTGTCCACCAGATGGATGTAAAACAGCCTATTTACATGCACCAATAGAGTGTGAGATCTACATTGAACAACCTGAAGGTTATGAAATTGCATCAAAAGACGGTGATAAACTAGTGTGCAAACTGGAAAAAATCCTGTAACTGGCCTAAAACAGTCAGGCGCAACTGGAATAAAATGTTGCATGATTATTTGTGTGAAATGCAGTTTGTACAAAATCCAGCTGATCATTGTGTTTATAGCAGAATTACTGAACAAGATAAAGTGCACATGATTATATGGGTAGATGATTTGATTATTGCTGCTAGTGATGAAAATGTCTTGAAAGATGTAAAAGAAATGCTGAAGTCAAGTTCAAAATGAAAGATCTAGGTAAACTGACACATTTTCTGGGTATTGATTTTCAACAATCTGCTGATTGTGTTAAGATGTCACAATGTAAATACTGTATGTGCAGAAAATATTAGAGAGATTCGACATGTTAAACTGTAAGCCCAGAGCTACCCCTTGTGAACCAAAACTCAACTACAGTGATGATGCTGAAGTAATGGATGATGTAAGGAAGTACAGAGAGGCAGTTGGGAGCTTAATCTACTTGGCCACCTGTACAAGGCCTGACTTAAGCTTTGTAGTGAGTAAACTGTCTCAGTATTTCACTAAACCAACTACTGAGCAATGGACAACCGTGAAGCATGTATTAAGATACTTAAAAGGAACTCAAGACAAAGAACTTTGTTTCAAAAAAGCACAAAGATGAGAATCTAATTCATGCTTATAGCGATGCTAATTGGGCTGCTGATATTAATGATCGAAAGAGCACAACAGGTTACTGCATTAGTTTGAATGCCAATGGGCCATTAGTTGCATGGAAAACTAAAAGACAGCCTACAGTAGCACTTTCCACCTGTGAGGCTGAATATATGGCTTTAGCCTCGACCATGCAAGAGTGTCTGTACTTAAAACAGTTGCTGAACTATTTTGATGGACAGATATACAGGTGTGTTATCTATGAAGAAGACAACCAGGGCACTATAGCATTAGCAAAAAATCCTGTACATAGACAACGATGTAAACATGTGGACATTAAATACCATTTTGTGAGATCTATGTTAAAGAATGATGAGATGAACTTGCAGTACTGTCCAACCAATGAAATGGTTGCAGATATTCTAACTAAATCAGCCAGTAAGCTGAAGTTAATGCATTTTGAAACTTATATTTTGGTGTATGAACAGTGTGAAAGCCAATTTTGTTTACATATATGAATTTTTGTAAAAATATGAGCAAGTAGGGGGTGTTGAGAGATGTGCTCTCATTTCATTTTGTTTTGTAAACGTGATATTATGCCCCCTATTGAGATTGTTTTAGTAGTTGTTGGCTACTGAAGTCACGTGACCCTAATGAGGGATAATCCTCACCTGTGTGCAATAAATGATGTGTGCCCACAGATAGGAGGTTCACTCACAAATGCTTTTAATCCACAACTCAACCTGTGCTGTGCTGAATCCATTCATCTTGTCACGTTTAACGTTGTGTACATAGACTCTGCTAAGAATTACCTCATGTTAGTGAAAGCTCATTGATTAGGACATATCTGATTGGATTAGAAATGATTTTTATCCACATGATTTATTCTTCTTTATTCAGATTGAGTTACTGCAGTTTGTCAGAGATCAGCTGTGCTTCTCTGGCCTCACCTCTGGAAGTCCAACCCTCCCATCTGAGACACCTGGACCTGAGCTACAACAAGTTGCAGGATTCAGGATTAAGCTGAGGGTTGTGGTTTTCTGGAGAGTCCAGCACTGTAGACTGAGACTCTGAGGTCAGTAGAGGGTCGGAGTCAGTCCATGCTGCTTCATCAGTATTGTCCTCAAAATGAAGTTAAATATCAAAGCAAAGATCCAGTGTCTCCTGTAAACCTTGAAACCTTCTCAGTGGCTGATTTCCCCATTGAAGCTGTGAGAGGGAGAACGGGACAGGTCTCAGGGATTGGACAGAAAACAGAGACAGACAGCAGTCAGCCAATCAGATCAGCCTCAAGCCTGATTGTGATTGTGTGTCTGAGGTGATGTGAAGACGACTGTTGTTGTTGTGTTCATGTTCTACAGGAAGTAGAGCTGGATTACAGCTGACAGCCCCACAAGATGTGTAGAGACAGGTCCTCATTCATCAAAGTGTCGTGAGCATCAAATCTGATCTGAAACTGTTTTGTCATCTTCATTTCAACAGTAAAGAATTGATGAGTTTGATCTTTGTCCACAGCTCTGAGATCAGTCTGACTGCAGCCTGCAAATCACTGGCCTGATTTCAGAAGCATCATGACATTTTGTCAGCATGTGGTCTGATACAGAGTGCAGAACTCTCTTTAATGAAGTCCAGTGATCACATCTGTATATCTGTCCATCTGTCAGATACTTTTCAGTGACAGCCTCCATGTTTATTTGTCAGCTGATATTTTAGAGCCAGATCAGATGTTCATCAACACAGGGTTTTTTAAAAAAAGGGGGGGGTTTTTTTCCCCCGGGGAAGGGGGTTTAAAAAGGGGGGGTTTTTTTTTTTTTTGGGGGGGAAAAAACCCGGGGGGGGAAAAAGGGGGTTTTGGGTCGGGGGTTTTGGGAATTTTTTTTTCCCCCCAAAAAATTTTTTTTTTTTGGGTTTTAAAAAACCCCCCCAAAAAACCCCTTTTTTTTTTTGGGGGCCCCCCCCTTTTTTTTCCCCTTTTGAAGGGGGGGGGTTTTTAAGGGGGGGGGGGGGGAAAAAATTTTTAAAAAAGGCTTTTTGGGGGTTTTTTAAACTTTAAAATTTTTGGGTTTTTTTTTTTTTAAAAAAACCCCCTTTTTTTAAAAAAAACCCCTAAAACCCCCCCCAAAATTTTTTTCCTTTTTTCCCCCCTTTTCTTTTCCCTTGCTGCTCTGTCCTTCCACCCCCCCTTTTGGACCCCTAAGACTCCTCCACCCCCCTCCACCCCCCCCGGACTCGGGTCTTTTTTTTCATTCACAGATGCTAAACCCCAAAGTGAAAATCAGATTAATCAGCTCCATGGGGGAGGGAAATTGCACCCAAATTTTCCCACATTTTTTTTTATTTTGGTGTTTAAATTTTTATATCCCACTTCCAAAAAAACATTTTAAAACTAGAAAAAAAGCCATTTGATTATTTGATTAAATCAGTATATCAATATATTTTTTTTTTTTTTCCCTTTTTTATGGTTTTTTAAAATCCGGTTTAAGTTTATATTTTTTTTTTTTTTTTTTCACTGTCTAAAGTTTTTTATAATGGGTGTGTATTGTATGAAATTTTTAGAGCTGACTGACATCCCCACACTCGACATCAAAAAAAATTTTCCCCCTAAAACTTTTTTCCTTTTTTCCTTCCCAAAATTCCCAAACCCTTTCAGGGACAAATTATATCTGACAAATGTATAAAAAGTTCTCTCTCCCCCCAGTGTTATTTCTCAGGGGAATAAACCCCCATTTTTAAGAAAAACCTCCAATGCCCAAAAACCCATAGACTCTCGGGAACTTTTTTCATGTGAACAGAGATGAGGGGAGGATTTAACCAAGAGGGGGGTAACCAAAAACAGTAGGGACATATAAACTTCCGTTTTTACAAAACCCCGGATGCTCAATAAAAAAAAAAAAATTAAAGGAATTTTTTTTTCCAACTTGGGTTTTTTTGATGACAAGTTCTGTCCTTCCCCCCTTTTTTTGCTCTGGGAGACACACTAGTTTCTCTGCATATTTACTTTTCGGGTCCGGGGGTCTAGTAACCATAAACCCAAAATGACGGGGCAGTGCCCGGGAAAAAGTGGACAGATGATTTAAATTAGATTAATTAACTTTTAGTCTTATGGGGACCATTTTTTTGTATATTGTTGGTAAAAAGTCTGTGAGACCGGAAACAAAGACAGAAAAACCAGTGTCCACACAGGAACCAGGAGCCAAAAGAGGACAAATACGGGAACAGACTCAGACAAGAAAATTTGACTAAATAAAAAAAAGAGACAGAAAAAGGGAAAGGAAACTTAAACACACTTAAACACCCCGGGGGGCACCCAATAAAAAAAGGTGGAAAGAAAGACGGGAAAACAAATAAAAAGGGGGCGGGGATAAAGTAAAACGGGAAATGTTGAAAAAAAATTAAAAGAAAGTAAAAAAAGAGTCTTCAATTTTCCCAGAAAAAAAGAAAAAAATGATCTAAAATCAATCCCAAAGAGCCCAAACACAGTCCAAAAAATTTTAATTTAAAGTAAAAAGCAGCCCAAAAGAGTTAAAGGACCAGCCCCCACTATCAAAACACTTGGAGGTGGGGGTGACAGGGAGGTGAGTTGGGGGGAAGAACCAGGTCACCCCCGGGGGGGCCCTGAACACACACACACACAGAAGACAAAACGAACAGGGGAGAGCCCCAAAACGAGACAGATCAGGAAAGGGCACAGGGGGAGACACGGATGGGGACAGAACCTGCCCAAAGGGATGGAAACTTGTGGCAGCATCCCCTTTTTAAAAATTTTTTTAACTTTTTTTTAACTTTTTTTTTGGTTTTTTAGTGTGTCTGTTTCGCCTACTTTTTTTTTGTTCTGTCTTCAGTAGATTTTTTTTTTTGGCAGATTTTTTGGGACATTTAGACATTTTTTTCCCCCTGCTCCTGGTGTTTTGGGCTCCCGGGGGCCCCCAGCACCCAGCCCCCCCCGAAGACCCCTGGCATTGTTTACATTTAAAGTCAGCTGCTGGCTCTGAGGTTCCCACCTTGGGGCCCAAAGCCCCAAATCCCAAGGGGGAACCCGGAGGAGGAAGGCGGGATGCAGGGGGAGGGGGAAGGGGGCTGGGGAACCCGGGTTTTTAAACCCCGGCCCCCCTTGATCACCCCGGGGGGCGCCAGGTCACTCAAAAAAAATTGGACGAGCGGAGGGGGCTCCCCGGACCCAGCAGGGTACAGGAGGCCAGCACAGGGTTTTTGGGGAAAAGGGGTCGCCGGACTGATCCCGGGACTCAAAGACGATTGCGGGTTTCCCAAAAGGCGGGGACGGGCCCCAACGGGGGCCCGGGTAAGAAAGAAAGGGGGGGGTCGCCTTTGCCGCCAAAAACCCTTTTTGTAAACGAATATCCCCCGAAAAGGCGCGCAGGGCAGCCCAAGCGTAAGTTTTTACAATAGTTTTGGGCCTATTATTTGCCAGGGGGAGTTTAAAAACGCCATTGTCATCCGTTCTATTTTCCCTCCCCCCCGGAAAGCAAACGCCCTTTGGACATCATCCACTCTGTACTGTTTTACCGGGGAGACTAAACACCCCGGT
This sequence comes from Toxotes chatareus, assembly GCA_016801885.1. Lineage (NCBI taxonomy): Eukaryota > Metazoa > Chordata > Actinopteri > Toxotidae > Toxotes > Toxotes chatareus. The sequence goes on along the minus strand of JAFBJY010001292.1, from coordinate 55,368 downwards.
GCCTTCATCTTCACCCGGGGCCCAACCCTTTCCTCTCTCCTCCCCCCCCATTCCATCAGTATGCCCAGTGCCAACAGGGCAAAAAGATTTTTGGTTTTTATTATATGCTAATGTCCCAATGCATAAAACCTCCCCTGCACCCCCTCCACTGGGGAAAATCTGCCCAATTTTGTCCTGCTCCCCCCACCAACCCTGGGGGTTCAGCAGAAAGAAATACTGGGGAGGACGGGTTGGGAAATGTCTGATGGTCCCAGGGGCGCCCTGGGGCCTGGAAACCACCGACGGCCTGCCTGTATAAACCCAAAGGGTGGCGCCCCTTGGTTTCAACTGACTGTGTTTCGGTACATCAAATTTTTGCCGGGACCCCCATCCCCCCCAAAGAAAAAAAGGCTTTCCCTAACAATAAACCTTTTGGGTAAGGCCGGGAAAACCCTTCTGAATGATAAGAAGGGGGGCCTTTCATGGCTGGGGCCCTTGCCAAATCAGGGGGAAAACCCCAAAAGGGAACTGAAACACAACCTAAAAGGGAAGTTTTTTGGCCGGGAAGGAAGTTGGGGGAGGGGGGAAAAGGAACCAAACGGGGGGGTGGAGTGGAATGGGGCAATCACTTTTTCCGGAGGAAAGGAAGATTGTAAAATAAAGGGGAATGTGGCCCGACAAAAAAAATTTAAAACAAGCCAACGGGTTTTGATTCAGCCCCCCCCCCAACTATCCCCCCACTTCCCCCTCTGGTGACGGGGATTTCTTCACCCCCCAGGGCCTCTAACACCTCCGCCATCTTCCCCCCCCCTCCCCAAAACCCAGACCAAACCATCTCCCCCCCCAGATAGGTTAACCCTTCTCATCCAGCCAGGGGGAGGAGACGTTGGGAGGCTCAACCAGGGAAAGGGCTGTTGGCCTGTGGCATCACCCCCACGGGTGCTGAGGGAATGCCCCCCCCCGGTGGAGCCGAAACACCTGTTCAACCCAAGTCTTCCCCTGCAGGGGTTTCCCAAAAGTTGTGGAAAACACCCTGCCTGGTCCCGTGCCAAAAGAAGAAACCACCCTGTGGAAAGGGGAAGACTACGGGCCCCTATTGCCCCTGACCCTCATGTTATGGGTCAGGGGCCCGTGGTGCTGTCACACCTCAGACCCCTGGTGAGCCCATGAAAAGGGCCACTGCATTTTGCATATCACCCCGGGGGAGTTGATATGCAAAATATACCCGAGGGTTTACCTTCCGGGACGGGTTTAACAAACAGTCGGGTCATTTTTTAACTTTCTTCGATTCAACCCCAAATCCGCCGAAAATTTGAGTCCCAAATTAAGAAAATGCAGGGCCCCTTTCCCCTTGGATTGGGGACCCTGACAGGTCGCCCAAGTTTGTAAAGGCCCTGGGGCGGGTACCTGACCTCCTGGGAACACGGGGGCCCCTCGGGAACTGTGCTGTCTCCTTTTTTCCTCCACCCCCGGGTTGACTTCCAGTCTCTTCTGGGTTATGCCCCCCAGAAGTATTTTGGGATGAAAAGCCATAGTGGGGTGTGGGGAGAAAACGGGGGGAAATGAGAAAAGGGGGCATTGTGGAGGGGCTTTGTCAGGTGGTGGGGGGAAATCACCTGCAGCTAAACGTGGCCAAGAAAAAGGGGAGAGGGTGGGGACTTGTAAAAAGGTAGCCCCCGCCCTCTCCTGTCTGAAAAAATGGGAAAGAGGGGGAAAAGTGATTTCCCCATAAGTTCCTTGGTGTTCACCTGGACAACAACTGGAGTGGTCCACCCCCCACTGATGCTTCTCGGGAAGGCCGAGTAAAATTTTTTCCCTTCTGGGGGAGACCAGGCCCTTCAGTGTTTGCAGGGATGCCCCACATTTTCCCAAGTCTTTTGGGGTAGCACCATCTTTTTTTGTGGTGTGCGGGGGGTGTTTTGGTTAAAGAAAAGGATGCCAACAGACTGGATAAACCCATAAAAAGGGGAGGGGTTTTTGGGCGGGCTTCCCAACCTGGGGGGGTGGGCGAGGACAGAAGGGCTGTCAGCGGGAAAATTTAAAGGGGACGGTCCCCCCACCCCTCCATAAAACTGTAAACCCAATCTCCCAGCTTAGCAACAGATTTTGCTAACCCCGGGTGTTTCAAAGGGAAACGAACGAAGTCTTTCCCCTCCCGCCCAGCCATCAGACCCCCATAACACATCTGTGTTTGGCTCACAAACCCTAGTTACATTAACCCCCTATATTTATATATATATATATATATTGCAATAAATTTTGTATATATGTATGTGTTATATGTGTGTGTATATGTGTATATATATTTCCCCAATTGTTTTGTTTTTGGTGTCCTTATGTTAAAAGCCCCCTCCTGTAAGTTATTTTTTTTACAAATTTATTTTTTTTTTCCCCAGAGTGTTTTTATTTCCCCCCGGACTGCTTTAAAACAATTTTCCCCCACGGGGATTTAAAAAAGTTTTCTATCATCTAATTCAAATGTGAACCCCTGTGGGGACCCCTAACGGGGTTTACCTCACCTTTTAGTTTTGTAAAAGAAGTATTTGTTTTTTCCCCTCTATAAAGTCCATAATTTAAGCAGAGGTTTTGCATTCCCTTTTGCCCTTTTTTGGGGAACACCTGGTGTTGACATTTCCCAAGTTTGCCCAAAAAAAGGTAAAATGGATAAAACACAACTGTACCCTTTTTGCACCCCCTTTTTGGATGGGGGGGATTGGGGCCCATGGGGGGGGAAAAAATTTCCCCTTTCCACATTTTTGATGAGGAATCCACAGTGGGGCCTTTCCCCCCGTGCAGGCCCAAAAATGACCAAAAACCAAATCTCCCACTAACTACATGGAGATAGTTTCCGTCACAGTCCCTCCAGGACCACTCTTGGTCAGTGGCTTTGCACCATTGGCTCTTGCCCACTTTCCCCCCTTTAAAAACCTTTTTCCACTTCCCCCCTTTTCCCCATTTCCTCCATCAAACTCCAAAAGGACCTTTCCTTTTTAAACAGGTATAGAACCATCATCCTAAAACCTGTCCCCCTGGGTTTTTTGGCAGTCAACGGGAATATGGTTGGGCTGAAAACACCCCACACGTCTGTTTCACTGCAGAAACGGGACAGTGCCCTGCAATGGATCTCAAAGTCGTTTTGGTGTGTGGGTTATGACCTGATGGATTTTCCCTTTTTGCAGGTACAGATTTTCCTGGTAGAAAAAGGGGAACATCATTATGGCTGCATGTAAATTTCCCAAGTAATAGGCTTAGTGCTGGAAGGCTTCCCCTCCATGGAAAAACCCTTTTTCCCGCTCTTTCCCCCTGTTAAAAAGGCTCCCAGTCCTTTTCACAGTACCCCCTTTTAATTTTGGGCCCCCCTTCCCATGTAAAGGTGGGAAAGAAGTTCCAGGTTGTTCTCTTAAACCTAGAGTTGGAGGGACACTGCGGGGGAAAAAAATTATTCTTTTTTTTTGTATTGCTTCCGGGTCCACCCTGCCCAAAAAGTGAATTGTACCCTTTTTTGGGGAAACTTTCAACAAATATTTTTAAACTGGTTCCAGGGAGTCCAAATGGCGGGTCATCTTCCCAAAGGGATTCTGATACTGTAAAAAAACCTGTCCCTTTTCCCTTTTGTATGGGGCCTGCCAGTGTGCAGGTTGAGCTGGGGGAGGTTTTTGACCGGGTGGCAGGGCTGCACCTCAAAACCTCTTCCCTCTCCCCCCCTCAAAAAAAGCCCAAATGCACAATTGGTGGGGGCTATAAAATTCCCCATCATGCTCCTATACTCTGGGTCGGGTTTCCCTAAATTTGCCCGTGTTTGTTTTTCTTTTCCTTTAGTTTGTCTTCTTTGTTTAGGCTCCCCACCCTCCCCTGTGTTTCACAAGTTTGTGTTGAAGTGCATGGTTCCCCCTCTGTAATGGAACATGGATAGGCCTCAGACCACACAAGGACTAATAAAGTGAGCTTCTCAAAATTAGTCAAATTTAAATTCATTTTTTAAACAGCAAAAATTTGCCCCCTCCCCCTTTGATTTATAACAGGTTAAATTGATTTGTACGGGAAACAATGGTTTGGCATCTTCTGAGAGAACACAATGGGGGGGATAGAACGGGGACAAAGTAAATTTTAAAAATTGTTTTTTGAAATTTAACGAAGGAAAAGGGGGAAAAAAAAAACAGGTTGAGGGGAACCCAGTTATATGTCCTGCTAAAGAAATGGGGGTTTTACAGTGATAAACAGGGGGACCCCACACTGTTTATTGTCTACTAGTAGAATTTTTTGGAAATTCCTCAGGTCAAACAGGTGGGGGAAAATTCAGCTTCTCCATTTAATCAACAGAGCTTTATCCACCTGCAAAATCAAACATTATCATTAATGGGGAATTATTAACACTACTGTGAACTGACAACATGGTGTGGAGAGAAAAAGGAAAACACTGGGTGGGCTGATTAGGGGGACAGACAGGTGAGCAGGGCTCTGGAAAAAACCCCAAAGTAAGCCCCAACCCCACCCCCAAAACCCACACCCCAAGAAGAAACACAGACAAACAGGGACAAACAAAAACCCCCCAAAAAAGGGTTCCCCCGAAACAGGGAGGAAGGGGGGAGGCTTCCCCCAAAACCCTCTCCACAAAAGATGGTGAAGAAAATTTTCCCTTTGCTCCCCTTTTGTTTAATTCGGTTAACGAATCACTTTTTTCCAAGGGGGAGAGTTTTTTTAAGGGCTAACTAACCAGAAAAAAACTTTTTTACTGAGCTTGTTCGGCCAGAAATCTGTTTTCCCAGCTTCATGCCCCTAAGTATGTATGATGTGTTTTTGGTGAATTCCCATGAAATAAGGGGGAAAGTGTGTGAAGAGAACAACTCACTTACTTTAAAAGCCTTTAAAATCTATCATTTTTACCTAAATGGAATAATACTTTTCTTTTTTTTTCTTTAAATGTTTATGTCTTGGTTGTTGTTTTTAAAAGGTGCAGGTTTTTTCCCCTGTTGGAAAAAATTAAATTCTTTATTATTTTGGAACAACAAATAACATTGAATAAAAGGGAAATTTTAAATTTAAATTTTAATCTCTTTAACACCCCAAACGGGGAAAAACCCTTTAAGACAAAGTTAAACGGGATCTCAATAATGTGATCTAAATTCATTTTTAAATTTCCCAAAAAACATTGGGAACATCAAAACCATCGGGTGAAGGCCAGTTGGTTTGAAAAGTTTAATTTTGGGAGACCCCGGGGCACCCAAAGGGGTTTTCAGGTGATTGTAGAAAAACACCTGCATCTGGGACCAAACGGTGAGTGAGCAGAGAAACTGTCCCCCATTGGACAGAACAATTGAGGTCTTTTAAAAAGAAAAATGGTTAAAAAGCAGAAATCAGTGGCTGGATACGAAAATTTCCGTCAACTGAATTTCCCCTTGAAGAACATTTTTCCAATCACTATGAAATGGAAAAAGGTGACATGGTGAATGTTTATGTTTTCGGGAAAGGGCTGTTCTAAAAAACTGACATGTCAGAAAAGGAAAACATGAAAATTTCCAAAGTTTCAAAATACTTTATTTTCCCCCCTCTGATATTATTTGTTTTTTTTTTCTGTTTTCCCCCTTTTTAAAAACCCTCCTGAAACAGGGTCACATTGAATTTTAAATCTAACCCCCTTTGTTATAAAAACCAAAAAAAAAAATAAAGGGGGTAATGGGTTAAATTCTTGCCTGAAAAACAAAAAGGGTTGCTTTTGGGAGAAAAAAGGTTCAATACCCCATTTGATGTTGGCAAATTTTTAAAAAAATTTTAAAGAAAATTTTTTAAAAAGAAAAAATTTTATTTGAGATGTCATCTCCAAAAAAAAGAAAACATCAAAAGGTTGAATGGGTTTTACAACAAATGTCTAAAATCTCCCCCACTGACAGAAACAGGTCTGACATATGGGGAGAGATGATCCAGGCAGAGTTTTACTGAGATAGGGGGAAAAGGGAAAAAAATGTCACGGGTGCATTAACCAGGGGATCTAAAGGGGCCTTCTCGGGAAATAATCATCTATGGTGTCGTTTTCAGGAAATGATTTATGTTTCAGAGGGGTTTTTCCCTTTTTGGAAACAGGGAGTCAAAAAAATTTTCTGAATTATTTTCCCGGGACAGAAATAAATCTCGCCGGGGATTTAAAACCTTTAAACCCCTTTGTCCTCAGGATCCCAATTTTTTCACTTTTTTTCTTTTTTTTAATCTTTTTCTTTCTTTTATTTTTTTTTTTTTTTAATCTTTAAATCTTTCATATAAAATTTTTAATAAAAATCTAAAATGTTGGGGTTTGGAAAACAAATTTTACTAAAGAAATAATTTTTAATGTAAAACAAGGGGTTTTGGGGTTTTGGAAATATCAAAAAGGCTTTTTAGCTTGAAAAATTTAATTATTTGTCCTTTTTTTTATTAGTTTATGTTTTGGGGGGGGGGTTTGAAAACCATTGTCTTTTTGGGGAAATTAAAATTGAAAATTGCTGTGTTCTTAAACCAAGGGCAAAAAGGGCTTTTTTTCCCGGTTGTTGGTTGTACGTTTTTTTGAAGGGTGAGGAAGGTTTTGAGCCCAGCCGCCCCTTTCATAAAATCGCTAATTTTAAATGAACGATGTTTTCCCCCCCCTGAGGGTTAAAAAACCTTAAACCATTTTTTTCAAAACCCCCAATTTGGGGATGTCATAATGTGTTTTAAGGGACCCCAGGGGGATATCTTTCTTTGGGTTCTTTTAATTTTTAAAATTATAAAATTTGCTTTCCGGCCCCACTTTTTTGTCATCAAATCATAAAAAAATTTTTTGGGGGTTTCAATTTAATTTAAACCCGAAAAGGGGGACAAACAACTCAAATGCTAAACACCTCGGGGTTTTTTTTGTCCGAAAAACCCCCTACGACAACTGCAGGCTGTGGGGTTGCGTTTATTATGTGCCCACAGTTACCTGTAAACCCTAATCGTTTTACTTTTTCCATTTTTCGGGGCACGATATGAAGCAAATGGGCAAAAATTTATTGTCAAACACTTGATCATTTTTTGTTCTTGTAACGTTAACCCAAACCAGTCATCCAAATTCTGCTGGGGACGGGAAAGGAAAAGGAAAAAATTTTTGGGACAACGCCCCCCGGGAATGTCACCCCAGGAAATTTCAAACTATCCCTTCAAGAAAATTTTTTCCCATACCAATGGGGCAAAAAGAAAAAGGGGGGGGAAAGGTTTAAAAAAACAAAATTTTATTTTAACACAAATAATTAAAAAAAAGGGAAATATCAAAAAAAACCCAGGTCAGGCCCCAAGAGGTTAAACCATCAAAAGCATTGGAAAAGGGGGCAAAAAAAAAAGGGAAAGGGGTTTTCCCAAAGGGCGGGGAAAATAAAAAAGGGAAGGTCCAAAAAACTAATCCCCCATGACCCCAAAAACCATAAAAAAAGAAATGGGAAAAGGGGAAACCCCCAAACCAGGGGATAAACTGTCTCCTTTTCGCACCTGTTTGAAAAAAAAAATTAAAACAGGCCAAGTGTTTCCCAAAATAGTGCTGACAAAAAAAAAAAAAAAAAAAATTAAATGAAAAAACCCCCCAAAATAAAAAAACAAAAATACAATCTGAATAACTCAAGAAAATGATATAAAAAAAGGGGCGAAATATTCAAAATTTAAAAAATTTTGGGGGGGTTTCCCGGTGGGGGGGCGCTCAGGACTTTTTCCAGGAACCAAACAAAAGCGCCGGGGGAGGACCCCCAAAAGGGCCCATTTAAAACAGAATGATAAAAAAAACAGAGAAAGACAGAACAGCACAGTTTTCAACAGAACTGAACAGCAGTTTCCCAGGACTGGTACCCGTGGCAGGCCAAGCAGTGCCAGGATGCTAGAAAAACACATCAAAAATATTCATCATCATCATCCGCTTTTTCTGGGGGCCCAGGTCGTTTGGGGGCACCCCAATTCAAGAAAGGGGCGAATTTTCCCCTCTCCCGGGCCTTCTTCGCTTTTCCCGGGGAAACCCCGGATGTTCCCAGGCCACAGAAGACATAGCCCCTCCAGTTTTCCTAGGTTTTCCCCAAAGGGCCCCCTCGGGGGGGGGACATGCCCAGAACCCCTTCCTCCGGGTGGAGATCCCCCGAACCCCTTAAAGGGAGGCACCCAATGTGCCCATCCACCTAAACGGCCCCTTCCTTTGGGGGCGGGTTTTCCCAAGTTTTTTCCCGGAGGGCTGGGGCCCTCCCCCATCTTTTTGGGAAGGGGCCCGTCACCCTGTGGAAAACTCTTTTTTGGCTGTTTTACCCGGGGATCTTTTTTTTTGGTCATGCCCCCAAAAGCTTGTCCATAGGTAGAGAAAGGAAGATTGACGGGTAAATTGGGGGGTTTCCCCCAGCCCCTTTCTTCCCCCGACGGCCCGGTTACACCGACCGCCTGCAGAGGGCTGACCATCCCCCGCCCCCCCTTGTCTTTCCCCTAGGGGGTAACAAGCCCCCAAGATATTTAAAACTCCTCCCTTGAAAAGGAATTTCCCCCAAAACCCGGAGGGGAAACCACCCTTTTCCCCGGGAGAACCATGGCCTCAGACTTGGGGTGTTGATTTCATCCCAGCTGCTTCACCCTATGTAAAACCAAGACAGTCCTGCAATATCCAGAGACTAGAGGTGTGGGCGGATTCTTTTCCCCCGGTGCCTTGCCATGGGAGCTTTTGACCACCCAGTGACTTCAGTTTGGGGTGAGGGAATGAGCCCCCCGGGGCTAACCCCTGTTTCCTAAAGGGGAAAGCGAAAACAGTGGAATTGGGGTTGATTTTCAAAATTTCCTTCCACACCAATAATGCCCCACCCAAGGTCAATACCCTCCACCCCCCCTGGTGGTAAAAACATTTTTCCCCCTTTCCCTGAGGCGCCGGAGGGGTTTGCAAGAATTTTTTTAAGGCGGGCCGTTTGGGTCCCCCCTTTAATAAAAATTAATCAGATTTTTCCCTTTTTAAAAATAAGAACCCCATACATACCACCCCACCTGGGCAAAAGGTGTTTGGCCCAATTGGGGGGAAATTTAAAAGGGCCCCAAAACGGGATCACGCTTGGAAACAAAATATATTTTTTTATATATAAAACCCGGTGGCTAATTGCATTGTGTTAATATGTTGATACCATAGTGGCCTTTATTTAAATTTTTACTTTTTCAGTTTTATTTGAAAAAAAGAAAACCCTTCATATTTAGGAGACAACAGATTGTATGCTAACGTGGCGGCAAATGTTCAGGTCCGTGCACACCCTTTTTTCGCCTTTTAGAAAATTAACCCATTTTTGGTATGGGGGAAGGCTATCAGGTGTTGCTCAAAATTTGACTTTTCAGCTCTGGGGGAATGGGGCCAACTGCAGATTATTATTTTCTTTCAGCAGGCACCCCCTCAGACCCAGAGAAACCCGACTGAATTTTTTCCCAGAAAAATGACACATTACAAGCCATTAAAACCCGGCAAATTTCCCAGTAATGCATGTCTGTGCAAGGGAATCTATCCCTTTTCCTGCTGTGGTCCCCCCTTTTAAAACACCTGATGAAAAAAAAAAAAAAACAGACAAAAACAAACACAATAAAAAAAATCGGGCATGTTTTTTTTTTTAAACTGTTCCATAAAAAAAATAAAAACCCCAACTTTCTTTGATTTAGCCCATTTTTGTGCTTTATTGTCTCTTAGGTTTATGTGTCTGTTTTTTTTTAATACTTTTTTTTTTTGATTTTTTTTCTGTGCTGCACATTTTCAGTATAAAAAAAAGGGAAAAAAACAACACTGGTCACCTTGCCCTCACAGACAATACTTTTTTTTTTGTGAGTTCTTTTTGGCATTTTGAAAAAAGAAAATTTCCCGTTGCTGTTCTTGCAATACCCTTAAAAACTGTCTAAGTCACCCTTAGGAAATGTGTTTGCTCATCTGTAGTTCAATTTTGTCTTTTTGAGATCAGTTTGGCTTCTTTCATATCTTTCCCCGTTGTTTCTGGGGTTATTTCCCAAGGGCCCTTTTAAAAGGGAAGAAAAACTAAAAGAGAAAAACCATAAACCAAAAGGAGGAGTTGGGGAACTGGGCAATACTTGAGAAGTGGGATAAACAGAAAACTCTCATAATTGATCCCCCTGACCCTCAATTATGTTTTGGGTTTTTAAAGGAGAATTAAAGAGAAAAAATAGAGACAAACCCCAAAGAAGTATGGGTCCAAAAAAAGATCTTATAAATTTTTTCCAATGTCTTTTCCCATGTCTTGATTATTTTTTTAAAATTTCTTACTGAAGCTATTTATGAGTGATATATAACCCATATTTGAAAATAAAAAGAATAAATTTTGAGAATGAAATTTAAAGTTTAAATTTAAACAGTAATTAGAATTAATTTAAAAAAACAATACTCAAAACTAAAAAAGTTTAAATTATATTTTTTAACACCATTAGACAGTACAGTGGTGTATCAACCATAGTATTTGGGTAGCAGCATTTAGATTTTTTTAAACATGAAAAAAAATAAAATATAAAAAACATAAAAAGAAAAAAAAAAAAATAAAAAAAATTAAAAAAAAATTAATATCATCTACTCACCCCCTTTGAGGGGGGTGAGAGGGGCAGCCCAAATACTTAGACTATAGCAGTGGCCTACCCCTTAGAACCTGCTTTTTTCCCCAAATTTTTTGGGAAATTTTTTTCCCGGCTTCCTCCTTGATTTTTTCCCCAAAACCCAGGTGGGGAGTTGCACATCCGGGACATAAGCTGTAAGATAAGAGTTTTAAAAATCTGGCATGACTAATTTGAAAAAAAGATCCACAGAAAATTTTCCCCAACTTCGGGTTTAAAAAGGGCAAAACACTGTGTACGCCCCTTTCAGTTCAAAAAAAAACAAGGTTCTTGGGGCCAATCAAAAACAAAAATTTAAAAACAGTCTTTTATCCAAAAAGGTCCCTTGGATACGGGATTTTTAAACCCCTATAAAAATACATTTTTGGGTTTACTAATTTTATTTAGTTTTTATTTTTGTTTAAGATAAAATGTAGGAAGGGCTGTTTTTTGGGGTGACTGTATTTGAAATACCCCCAGGGGCGTTTTTGTGGCGGGCCGAAAAAGTTCAGGGGGCGTGAGCGTTGCGCTGGGATCAAGTCTCCGGGGCAAAACTTATAGAAACGGCAAATGCTTTAAAGTGAAGATAATGATTTTTTAAAATAAAATTTTTTATTTTCTTTCCCTGAGTCCGGACGCCGGGAAATTTTTCAGGGAGAATTAAAATTTGTTTTTTTTGGGATATTTTTAGGACCTTGATGTTTTTAATTTTTGGAGGTTTTTTTTAAAAAATGTAATTTTTCCAGTTTTGGGGGAATTTATTGAATTTTTTACAATTTTAAAAAATCGGGGTAAAATGAAAAATGTATAGGTTTATGGGAAAAATAAGCAAGTTCTGGGGTTTAAGAATGTATTTATTTTCTGGAATATGTTACCCCCAATTTCGGGGCCCCAAAGGTTGGAACGGGAAAAGAAAAAAGAATATTTATAGGGGTTTAAATTTTTTAAAATGGTACCTGTTTTGGGGGTTTTTATTTTTTTTTTGGCGATATAAATTTCCAAAAAATTTTTCATTTTTGGGGTTTTAAAAAAAAAAGAAATTGCTAAGTATAAACGTAAAGGGGGAAAAGGCACGATTGATTAGGAAAAAAAAAAGAATAATTTTAAATGATCTGTTAATCCCAGAAAAAAAAAAACATTAATGGTGTCTGGGGTTTTTAAATTTTGTTTGGGTTTCATCTTTTTGTTGATGAAAAATTGTATTTTATTAAATTTTTAATTCAAAGAGAACAATAGAAATGGATTTGCATAAACGATTAAAATTTAATTTTATTTCCTGCTATGGCGGGGGGTTTTTTTGATTTGGGAATCCCCTTTTGGGAAAGGAAACTTTTACCCAAAGGCCCCCTTTTGGGAAGGGAGACAGGTCAGGAAAGATTGGGATTTTTTCCCTTTACTTTCTTCCGGGATGCCTGAAGCGTAAGATAAAATTTAAAAATACAAGTTCCCCCCAAAAACCAAACACACACCCCTCCCCGGTGACATATACCTATCCGGAAAAACCGATGAAATTGAGTCAGAACCCAAAACCCGTGAAAACCCAATTTTTTTAGTTTTTTTTAATGGTTTGGGGATTGAATCAAAACCCTGTATTCTTTTTTTTTTTTTTGGGTTGCCCAATTTAAAATTTCCCTGTTTTCCCCTTTTTTGTCCCAACCCATCCTCGCCCTTTGGGGTTGAAGCTGACAGATTAGTCATGTTATTTCACTGACCCAAGAGTTACACTTTGGGTTGTTCATTTCAAAAGGCAAACTTCATTCTGATAGTAATCATTCCCACACTGTCCTGTTTGGGATATAATCATTATCCCCACTATTTTTGGGCCCTAAAAACAAAAACCCCCAAATTTTTTGGAGAAAGTTATTTTGGGTTCCCGCCCTTTTTTCCAGTCAAGGCCCCACTTTCCTTCCCCTGGGGGGGTTCCCAGGGGAAAAAGGGGACTCCCTTTTGACACCCCAATTTATTTTTTTTTTTTTTATATTTGGGGGAAAAAGAAAGTGAAAATGGTTTTTAATTGCCCAGTTAAAGATTAATTTGATCCCCTTTTAAAACCATTTAAAACTTCCTTATTTTTTTCATTACCTCATCACAATAATTAACATAGGGGTTGTTGTGCTTTTTAAAAGGGTTCATCCTAAATTTCCCAAACCCGGGGCGGGTTTGGAAAGGAAAGCTGGTGCTGAGAGGGAAAAACTGAAAAGGAAGAGAAAGGAAAGGGAAAAGCCAATGATTAAAGGGGAAAGCAAATTGGGAGGGAGTAAACATAAAAGGTTGCTTTTGGGGGTAGGTGAAATCCCCATTACCTCCCCTGAAGGGGGCTTTCAGTGCAAAGGGGGTTGGCGACAAAACAGAGACTGGGGGGGCTTAAGTAAATGCAAAAGGGGGTAAGGATGGTTGGCTCTGGGTGCACATTTTTGGGGCAGTGTTTAAAATAAAAGGGGGTTGTAAAGGGATTTTGCTCCCTTTTACAGACACCTGGGTAGAATATGGCAGACTGTAAAAATGCTTGGGAAAGGCTAAAACTGGGGGGTATGTGTCTGGGGTGCCTCCCGGGAATATTTGCTCCCTAAGATCCACCCCCTGGTAATTGTGTAAGCTGGGGGCATAAACACTGGTGGGTAAAGGAAGTTGGGAAACCCAAGGAAGGTTCGGCAAAGATCTGTGGTAGGGGCCCCTTTAGCCCCTTTTTTGTTTCAGGTTGGGCCGGGTTTTTTCACCTGTGGAAATTGTGTGGTGACAGGCTGCGGGCCCGTTTCTCATGTCCCCCCCTGACAGGGGTGTCTGAACGGGCGGGGGAAATTTTCCCCGGGGAAATTCCCGGGGTTTCTGCGACTTGTTTGCAGGCTCTGAATGTGATTTTAAAAATTATATGGGTCAGGGGTTTTTCTGGATTAAATCTTGTCCTGTTGTGCCCCTTTTCCCAAATTTATCACCACTTTGTTCTTCAAATTCATCTCCCCCCAAAAAACTCTGCTTTAGTTTTAAAGTCTGGCCTGAGTTCTGCTACAATACCTTTCAGCTGTGCCAGTTCTTGCTTTTAAAAAGGGGGGGCTTCCCGGGGGGAAGGACAGGTTCTCCATCCCGTGCAAGGGCCCGGCTGTAAAGCTGGGGTTTTGGGGCTCTGAGGTAAAAAGGTGGGTTCTCTCCGGGCCTGGCCTTCCTGTTTTTCCTGAGCAGGCTCTAGGATCCATACCCGTCTAGAGGTCCATCCAGCTCGAAGGACCATGTAAAAAAACTGTCTTTTGGGGTTTTTGGCCCTTTTTTAAACCCGGGCCCGGGGGGCGCCAAAATCTGGGGGGGTTTAAACCCCAGGGGGCGCAAACGATCTCTTTCCCTATCGGTTTAAAAAGCCCGGGGAAAAAATGCAACCACATGTAAAAACAATATTTTTTTTCATATTAAAAGAGGAAACACTTACATATCAAACCAAAAAATATCTCAGAAGCTGTTCTTTCCCCGGTGGGTGTGCAAAACCAGTAAAAATCTTTAAAAAACCTAAAAAAAGGGACACAATAAAAGTAGTATAATCCAATAATGGGTTTTTTTATTGTTTTAGTCTTATTTATAAATTTGAGGGTATCTCAGAAACTAAATGAATAAATCAAATTTATTTTTGGTTTAAAATTATTTTTTCCCCTTTTTTTTATTTCTAATTTTAGGGAAATTTAAGACATCCTGTATTTAAAAAAAATGCCCCCAGGTAAAAAAGTAAAAAATGTTTTTTGGTTTGGCCATGGCAGGGGTTAAAAGGGGTTTAAAAACAGGACCAAGGAAACCCTTTCAAACATTGGGGAAAGGGTGGGTGGGGGAATGGGGAATGAATGGATGATTTTTTGTATAAAGGGAAAATAATCAAAATACTGCCACACATGTCACAACCAGCTAAGGGGAAAAAAAGGAAATAATCTGTTTTCATTTTTGATTCCACCAAGGCCCAAAAATAGTAAATCTGTCACAAAACTAATTTAAAAAAAATTTATACCAAAATTTACCAACAAATTTGGGTATAAATAAATTAAAAAAATAAAGAAAGGGAAACCAAAAAAGCAAAATAATTTGGGGGACTTACTGGTGTGGGAACATTTCAAAAAACAAAGGGGGGATCTGTGGGAAAAACCCATCCTCTTATCATCTTCTTAATTCCCCTTTCAGGTGAGCCTTTTCCCCCCACACCCCCACTTAAATTAAAAATTTTGGACTTGAATTTTTTAACCCATATATAAAAAGGGCCAGGCTTCAAACCCTTAAAAAAACAAGTAGCTCCATTTTTTTAAAAACAACATTTTGGGACCATAAAATTTTTTAAGAGTCCTCCAGAATATCATGCCTGTCTGTTAACTGGGACCTTTCCCAAAAAAAGGAGTAACTTTATCTCTGGCAGCAGTTTCAAAAGGGCCAGAAACAGACCTCTCTTAATGTAAAAGAGAAAAGTGGGGGAAAAGAAACCCCAAAAAAAAGATGCCCCTTGGGGCCCCTTCAAAACTTTTTTGGGGACCTTTTACCTGATGTGCTAAAATTTGGGATCTGTTAACTTTTCCATTCAACCTCTTTTTAAAAGGGTTTTTATTTTAATCCCAAAACCCGGTCTTTCTAAAAACCCAAAAGTAGTTTTTTTGTTCCCCAAACCCAAACCATGTCTGTTCAACATGAACCTGTGTTCATTATTAACCATGATGGGGAAGATCTTTGAAGAGGGGTTTTTCCCAAAGGTAGGTTTTTAAAACTTAAAATCTGGTAAAAAACTGATGTGAGCTTTCTTGAAGAACGCTTGGGGGGCTCTAAGATTTTACTGTTATGGGGAAAAAAAAAAGAGGGGGTAAGGGAAAAATCTTTAGTGTTTATGGTTTTAATTTTATCTGATATGATTGCTTGTTAATATGAATCATTTGTTTCCCCTTTTAAAATTTCCCCGCAAAAAGCCCGTGCGGAAAGGGGAAATGCTTTTGTTTTTTTGTCCCGAGTGAGGTAAAAAGGGTTTCATGGTGTTTGTCTGCTGACTGCTGGTAGAAATGACTGGAAAATGTCTTTCGTCTCCCCAAAATCCTTAACATGTCCTTTAATTACAGAATCTCTGAATGAAAATAAAAAAAAGTTCCACTTCCGTTTTAGTTTGTTTTACGGTTTACAATTAGGGTTGAAGCCTTTGCTTACCCTTTTTCCCTCATTGACTTTTTTTTTCCTTCTCAAAATTAAAACATGTCATTAAAATTTTTTCCTTTGCCCAAAACATATGGGGAAACCCCCCGCATCCTCAAACAGCCCCACCCCTACCCCTTCAAGTGATGGGATGTTTTGAGGAGGGAAAATGAAAAAAATCAGAGAGGGGCCAAATGGGCCCTTTCCCATCTCTCTCTTTTTTTGTCTTCACACATTCCAGGTTTCAGAAAATTTTTTTCCTCAGTTGTGAGTTTCCTTTTTGGGAAATAAAATTCTCTTACCCCACTCTCCCAAACCCCCCGGCTTTCTGTCTTTCACCCGAGCAGACAGTGTTTTTTTAGTAAATGTTTCTCTCTGCGGATTTTGGTCTCTTCTCTGCATCCCGAGCAAAACTTTTAACTGCTAGGCTCCCTCTGCTAATTAAAGGCCTTTCTTTTACCCCATCTCAGGCCCACCTCGGGGCCAAACCCCCCTCATGCTGCCCCCACACTTCCTCAGCCCGGGATGGATCAGATCCTGTCACCCCGTTCTACAGGACAACCCGGGTCAATTTTTCCATTTAAAAAGGGCAATTTTGGCAGGGTGAGTTTTAGCAGAGGTTGGCTGGACTGAAGCAAAGGCCCCGATCATTTGATAGATTTCTAGTTTTCAGCTGAAAGTTGATTTTTTCAGTAACTTTTTCTGTTGGGAGAGGGAAACCATGCAGAAAGTTTATCTCTTTCCCGGGTTTTTTTCTCTGATCCCTTTTTGGGTCAAATTTCCCCCCTTTTTAAAATCAGCACTAAATAATCAGCCCTAAGGCCCGGGGTTTTTTTCTAATCTTTTTTTACAAAACTTTTGGGTTTTTACCTATTTTTAAAATAAGCTCAGAGAACCCTTTTTAATACTGTTGCACCTTTGACAGTTAAATACCAAAAAACCAAATAACGGGGAATTTTTTATCTTGGGAAAAATATATTTGGGTTTATGGTGAAAGTTAAAGATGAAACTATATCATATTTTCCCGGGAAAAAACAAAAGGTTTGGGTTGGACCCCAAAATATTAGATCAATTAAACCCCCCGTTTGGGTTTCAGGATATTTCCCCGGCTTTTTTAAAGGGTTTCAGTTATCAAACCTTTTCTTAAAAAAAACCTTTCTGGACTCTGACATTTTTGGGAAACTTTTGGGGCCCCCAAACCCAAACTCCCTTTTAAATTTTTAAAAATTTTGAAAAAGGGTGTTGCAACTCGGGTTTTGTAAACATTTTAATAAAACGGTTTTTTTTAAGTTTTTAATCAGGTTTTGGGGTTCATCATAACAGAACCTTTTTTGAAATTACCGGTTCTGCATGGAGGTCCCGGGAACAAAAAGGGGGCCAAAACAGCCCAGCCAAAACCCGGGAAAAGGGGCATAGAAGGGTGGGGAGACTGGAGGGGGGATGGTTACACGAGAAATAAAAAACAGGCAAAGGGGGGGGAGTTCAGCATCGACCCCCCTGGGGAAAACCCTTTGGGGTGCGGAGGTGATCCCGGGGCTGGCGGAAAAAAACTGGGGGGGTCTTTTGGCCCCTTTGAGGCCAAAAAACCAAATCCCCACTGCACCACGGGCCCCCGGGGGGCAAAGGGCCCCAAAAAACGGGGCATGAGGTGGGGGGCGCTAGGGCCGTCAACCGAGAAAAGGGAGCTGGTCCCATGGGGATCCGGGGCACGGGTGGGAAAGGGTTGGGGGGGTCTTGGGTGGAACCCAAAAAATCTTCAACCAGTCCCTTTGGCCCAAACCCCTGTCCCCCCCCTGAAATCCTCCAGCAGTCCCCCCTGCCCAAAAAGCACCCATTTCTAGCTCAACGACCTACCAGTGGCACCCCCCCTCCAGTGGTGATGAAGTGCTTTGGGAAAAGGCCCAAAAAAAATCCCGGCCCCCCCCACCCCGCCTTTACCCCCACCCAGTTGCCTACAGACAAACCGGCCCACAAAAAGGGCGCCAAGGGCCCCAGCACTTCACACTGCACCCCCACCCTGGGGCAACAAGGGGGCTTTTGGGATGCCTTTTATTACAAACCTGCATTCAACACCATCCTCCCTCTGGGGCCCGTGGTCAAACTAGGGGACCTGGGGTTCCCCCCAATCTTTAAGGGGGATAACCCCCTGACCCCGAAAAGAGGGTCAGAGGGGGCCCCCCACACACCCACAGCCCCAAGCCTCAGTAAGGGTCTCCCAGGGGTTTTGCTGGGGTCCCTTTCTCTACTCCCCCTTCAACCCACTGCTCCCCCCCCATCCCCAGAACAAATGGTGAAATCTCAGATGACACTACATTGGTGGGGGTTCTGAAGGGGGGCCCACCCCCATCTCTGCCCCACAGGGGAAAAAAAAGGGGGAGTGAAAATTTAACATGGGCAAAGGGAAACCCCTTAAACACCTCAAAAACCAAAAACCTCATAAAATTTAAAAAAAAACAGAACCAATTTTTAACCAAAAATGGGGACTTTTGGAGAGGGGGGCAGACTTCCCCCTGGGTGTCCACAGGAAGGGGGAAAAGGACCCTGAGGATACTGGAAAATAAATCCCCAAA
This sequence comes from Toxotes chatareus, assembly GCA_016801885.1. Lineage (NCBI taxonomy): Eukaryota > Metazoa > Chordata > Actinopteri > Toxotidae > Toxotes > Toxotes chatareus. The sequence continues at coordinate 37,117 of JAFBJY010001292.1, read as the reverse complement.
ACCTTTGGTGTCCTTTTTGGGGCCCCCCCATTGAGAGCATACTAAATACGGGAAAGGGATTCACCCCGCCAAAACGGGTCAGAGGAAAAAACACTCCCGAGGGGGACCCAAAACCCCCAAAAATAGTTGGGCCCCTCTCCCCCCACTGGAAGAACTAAAAGTTCGCCTTTTTAAAAAAACACAGAACATTATAAAGGACAACCCCCCCATCCCGTCACCCTTTTTTTTGCCGTCTTCAGGCAGAAGGGGTCCCAAAAAACGGACAAAAAAAACTAAAAAACAGTTTTTTTCCCAAATGCAATAACAACCCCCCCAAACTAAAAAAAAAATATGCAATACTCTGTTTTTGGAAAAAATTTGGTATGACTGCTTTTTCTGTTTGGTTTTGTAAAGTTAATATTGGTTTTTTTATTTATTCTTTAATATTTTTTTTGCCTGACTGGAAGACTTTAAAATTTTTCCCGTGACAATGAAATAAAAAATCTATTCTAAATTTTACCCCCACTACATGTTAGAACATGGGGTAATTTAACCAGTGCTCTGCTGCGTCTGTCCCATATCTGATGGTAATGGGGTGAGGTCAGATAAATAGATAGAAAAGGGGTTTCTGCTGCAGGGACAATAAATTTTATTTTTTGTTTTGTTTCCAGGGAAGGTCCCCATTTTCCCGATAAATGGTCCCAAAAATTTATGAACTCCCCCTTCTAATACTTTTTGATCTTTGATTGACTTTTTGGGTTAATCAGTCCTTTTAAAAAAGGGGGTGGGGAAAAAAGTCAAGTTACCTTTTGGGTTTTTTGTTTTCATTTCCAGGTACAAAAGGTCCATTTTCTTCTTTTATCTTGAAAGGGGGGAGAAACCAAAATCAAAACAAATTTGTTTTACTGTCAAAACCATATGTTTCAAAAGTGCTCCCCGGGCTTACAGTGTTTCACTATAGTTAAAGGGGAAAGGGCCTTGAAGGATCAATAAAAGGGAAAAAAAGACAAAATTAATTTTTTGGCATATCAGGCAAATCTATATGATCATGGAAAACCCCGTGTAAATTAAAAATAAAACCCTTACACTGCTCATTAATTCATTAAGCACTTTAAGGGACACTGTATCTGTGTTTTAACCAACTGTTTCACTGTAAAAAAAAGGAGGATAAACACTTTTTAGCCTCCGTTTTTTTGTTTCATTATCAGTGCAAAAGTTTTTTTTCCCAAAAAAGTGTTTTTGGCTTCAATCCAACATGATGAAAAACCCCTAAAAGTCAAAATAAAAAGGGCATCGTCATTCCCAAACATTTTTCCCCCCCACCCTGGACCCCTTTTTTAGTTTGATAACGGGGCCAAAGCCCCAAAATGATAAAATTTCAACAGCCCTCCACTCCAACCCCCACACACCCGGACACTAAAAACTCATATGTCAGAAAAGTTTTTTTAAAATTCTTCCCCCATTCAACAAATCTCCTTAACAACTAAAAAGGAAACCCAAATTGGGGTCAACACCCCGAGGGAAAATTTTGGGTGCTGGGCTTTGCAGGGAAAAACCAGGCAGTCGGGGTTGGGAACAACATTTCCAACACCACACAACCCCGAGGGCCCTCCGGATGCGGGGTTTAGCCCCTCCTCTTCCCTGCTGACCCGGCTGCACTCCCCCACAGCTCCACCCTGTTCATCAAGTTTGAGATGACATTTTAAATTTGGTAGGTCCCTAACGCAATGGGGACAAAAAGGAGGTGGGGCCCCTGGCCCAGTGGTGCAGTGTCAACCTCTCCCCGAACGTGGGAAGACAAAGGGGGATCATCCCCGGTTTCCCGGGGAAAAAAAAGCCCCTTTCCCACTAGCCATCAATGGTGCTGGGGAGAGTGAGCACCCAAATCTCAGAAGACCCCTTAAAAAAAACGATCACTGGGCCCGCAAAGCCCAACAAGACTCTAACCCCCCGAAAATGAGGGGAGCCCAGGCCCAGCCCCATCATTTCAAAATTTTTACAGGGCACCAAGAGAGTATCCAAAAAAACCCACCCCTGTGGAGGCACCTGCACCGTGTCCTTTTGGAAAAGCTTCATCACGAGGAGAGGGCCGGGGGTTGGGGGTTCCCCTCCCCCCCTTCGGGCATCAAAACACTGTCTCATCCCAAAAACCCCTGCATTGCAGGTGATCCCACCCCCCCGTCCAACAGCTTTTTTCGTTCCCATCCCCAAGGAAGGGGAAAAGAGTCTCTGGCCCGAACCAGCAGACTGAGAAGTTTGGTTTCCCCCAAACTGTCCCCCATGCTGAAATCCCCTCCCTGCCTTGCCCTCCCCCCCCTGGGACCCCCCCCAAATAAAACCCCCAGGGCCCCCCACCCACATTCCCCCCCCCCCCGAAAATGGACTCCCCCAACACACCCCCACTGGTTTAAAAACTTCCCCCCGGACTTTCCCCTCCAGCTTCCCCTTATAATCACGCTTAAAAATTTCATAATTTGGCTAAAAAATTCCCCCAAATTCTTTTGTCACCCCGATTTTTATTTATACAATTTTTCTTCAACCCAGGTCCCTTTTTTTCAACTAATGAGATATGTTTTAAATGTTTATCTGTTGTGTTTGTTTATGGAACTGGTTTTTGGGCTGCTTTGGGTTTTTTTATGTTTTTTACTGCAATTTTTATTTTTCTTTTCTGTAACACTTTGGGCCAAGGGGGCACTGCAATTTCAAAAACCCGTGTAAAACCTTTCTTTTGGTTTTAAAAATAAAAATTTAACCCTTTTTTGAAACCAAAAATTTAAAAAGGGGGAAAAAGAAGAACAATCCCATCTTTTATTCCCAAAAAATGTACTGGGGATGTTTTAGGCCCGTTTTTTTAAAAGGGCCCTCCTCATCCATTGTTTAAGGGTCCCTTTTCACAAAAAAGGTTCGGGTGATAACAACCCAGTCATTGTTTCGGAAAGAGATGCTGCTCTTGAGTCACAGTTTCCCAAAATTTTTTTTCAAATTTACGGTTTAACAAAACCCCAGCATGGTATGAAAAAGTTCAAATCAGTAAAAATATTTTTGGGCTTTTTTGTTTTTAGTTTAGTTTGATTTTTTATGTTTTTATTTTTTTCCCCCAAAAATTGGTTTTAAAAAATGGTGTAGAGGGTTTTTCCTTTAAGAACTATCCCCAAAAATTTAGAAGGGGACACGAAGCAGTTTTGGCATCTTTTTTTTTGTTTGGCTTATGTCCCGCCTGTAAGGTCTCTGAAAACAAAAACTTTTTTTCTAAAGATAGTAGGAAAAGCCGAATGGCTTCCCGCCTGTGTTTTATCTGTTCATGGGGGTGTAATTTGGGGGAAAGGGTTTTTAAGGCTGTATTCCCGTGTTTTAACCTGTTTGTTTTTAGAAAAACCCACCAAAAAGGGGGTTTTGCCTGTGAAACGAAATTTTGGGTTTTGAGATGCCAATTCCGAGGGACTGGATTTTGTTTTGATTCTTGAATTTATGTTTTTAAATTTAATGATTAAGGCCCCCGAATCCCTTTATCCCCCTTTATGTTAGGGAACCCCATTCTGACTTGATTGATGGGAGTGTAACTGTAATGCCAGGGTCCCGCTTGGGTGTTATGAGTAACTTTTTTTGTTACCAGCCTTTTTTTTGTCAAACAATAAATTTTTTATGATTAATTTAAATGCGTTTTAAATTTTGAAGGTGATATCCAGTATTTCAACTGTTAAAGTTCTTCTGGTTTTCAAGTTAAACATCAGTATTTCAGCCTTTTTTCCTGATCATTTTTTAACAGACAAAATCCCTTTTTTCCTGTGGAAAAAAATAGAATTTTGGGAAAATGCCACTTCCAAAAAGGAACTGGGTTTTTTTTCTTTTTTTTCCCTTTAAAATTTTAAATGAAAAATTTTTAAAACTGGAAATAATTCCAATGGGACTTTTTTGTCCTCTTTTTTTCTTTAAAAACAAAACAGATATCTGGCATCATCAGTATTAGTTCAGAAAGTTTGGGGTTTTTAAATTTGACTTAATGGTTTTAAGGGGTTTAGGCCGTGAGGATTTAACAGTTTATACTGTTATGTATTGTTGATGGACCTGTGTGTTTATACTGTTTATGTTTATACTGTCTTTATTTATTTATCTTACTACTTTTGTTTACTGTAACACTGTGGGCCTAGGGAGCACTGCAATTTCCTGATGGCCGGGTTTTTTTTGTTTTAAAAAGGAGGATACTTTTTTTTATTAATGGGCAAGGGGCCTTTTGTTTTTGGAGTTAACAAAATTTTACCCCAGCAACGATGAAATTTCTTGGCTTTAGAAAACCCCCGAATATCCCTTTTTGAGCGGTGGGCCCCATTTTAAAACATAACAAAAGTCTGTCAGTAAGTCCCTACGGGACAGTCTGTGCGGTCCATTGGAAGGTAATATTAAAAATGGAAAAGGATTTTTTTTAAAAGGGATCTTCTCGTGATTAGACAGGTACCACCGCTTGAAACAGGCATCGCCTTGTTTCCTTTTTCAAGGGGGCAGCAAAACATGGACTGGATTATTTAATTTTGGCTTTTTTTAAGAAAAGGGGGTTGGGTTTTGCTTCCCATGTTGTTTGAATTTTTAATTTTCAAAAGAAAAAACCCCCAAATATGGTTTTTTAACTATTCTTTTTTTTTTTTTTTTTACTTTAAAGGGCCATGTCAACAACGTAGTTTTTAAGCTGAGAAAATTTAAAAAATTTCTTTTATTATTTAATAAATTTGGGTTTTCGCATTAATTAATTTCCCGTGTACCAACCCCCTGCCTTGACCTGCTCAAACCCTACCCCCACCCTTTTCCCCCTTTCTCATTCAAATTCTGGGTTTTTCCCCCCGCGCTTTCCCCCCGTTTACAAAAGGGTCATGCCCCTTGGTGACCCCTTTTTTGGATTCTTTTTTTTCCGGTTTGTTTGTCTGGGCCTTTTTTGCAATTTTTATTATTGTCTGTTATTATTCCAAAAATTCCAGCTGATTGTAACTGTTTGGCCCCCAATACTGGGCAGGCCCAAGGAAAAGAGTGTCATGTGCTGTGTTCAAAGTTTAGTTTTTGAAGTGACCACTGGAGGGGAGTGATCATGGGGTTTCTCTGTGAACAGTCCCCGTTTATCCCACTTTGTGAAGCCTGAATGATTGTGTTGAAGACATCATTGTTGAAATTGAAATTTGGGGGGCCATTGGAGCTCGGGGTTCAACTGATCAATAATCAAAAATGAAACATCAAAACAGCAGCAGAGTGTGTGTGTGTTCACCTTGGGCATGGGGGGAGGGTTTTTGTCTTTTTAACATTAGCATGTGGCTTCAGTCTGACTGAACTCCCGTCCAACCAGTCCCCACTGCATATTTGGTAATGAAGAGACGCACACACTCCTCCCACACACACACACACACACACAAACACACACACACACACACACACCACACACACACACACACACACACACACACACACATTCATGAAAACACCATCGTTTAAAATGATTTGACAAAAAAAGCTTGAACTGAAGAACCAAGTCTTTTTCCCACACCGGGCAGGGGAAAAAGCTGCAGAGGGTGAAGTTCATGGGGGAAAAAGGGTAAATTTGGGCCCTTTATTGGTTTGATTTTTCTTCATTAAAGGGACATGGTTTTGTCTAGTTTTTGGAAAAAAGTTGACAGTGGACGCCCCTAGTTCTGGGTTTTTTTAGCTGGAAAGGGGTTTTTTACCAGTGTTTTCAAATTGGATGGAGTGTGTTTAAATCAGGAGGAGGGTTTTAAAAATCGTCCCAAACTAAATATCGCTTGAAAAATTTTGACGACTATGGATTCTTTTTTTTATGTAAAAATTTTAATTAAACATGATCAATTATTAAATGAAAAAAGATTTCCTTTCAAAAAAAAGTTTTAATATTATTGTAAAAAGGGTTCAGTGAAATTGTCAAATCTTGTATTTTGGAAAAATGTACAAGTCTTTTTTGGGAAAACACTAAAAATTTTTTTGGGCAACTTTTCAGAGGGGAAAAATTTCTTTATTTTTTTTCCACATTTATTTCACAGCTAAGTTACTTTTCAGGGTTAAGATTTGAAGTATAAACTAAATGAGTCTATTCTAAGGGTCAGCACTTTGACTTTTGGCAGTTTTTTTTTGATTACCTTGTACTTTTACTCAAGGATATTAGAAAGAAAAAGGGTTTTTAGATTGTGTCAGATAAAAAAAGTGGATCCCCAGCTGTCTTTTGTCATGAATGGAAATGTATCCCCGGGTCCTGTGTGCTGCTTCCAAAATTTAATGCAGCTTCCTTTACCCCATCTAGTGGACTGACAGTGGGGGAAAACAGCAGCTGGAAAGCTTCCCCTGCCTTTACACTACTGTCTGGGCTGCATTCAACTGACACTGATATAAAAAAAAGGCCAAAACAGTGGAGGGCAGCTGATATTTCCGGGGCAAATGGTGGAGAGGGGGATTTCAGTTGATGTGCAGATGAATGATTTGTGTTTTTTTTCCAGAAGAAGGGAGAAAGTGTATGTGAGCTGATGTGGGGTTTAATTCAGCATCATGAATCAGTGTGGGGCAGAAGGGGGCCCCCCCCCCAAAAAAACAATCTGTGTGGGGAATTTGAGATCCAGACCAAAGCTCCCGAGGTGGGTGAGGATTCCCCCCTTTCCCTGACTCTTTTCCCTGTCAGACCCCAGCACTCACATCCTGCACCATCATTATTCACACTCAAAAACTCTTTTGTGTGTTTTTTTTGAAAGGGCCCGAGAAAGCACACACCAGACTCTGCTGGACCTGGACCTGAGCCCAGCTTAAAAGTCCATGAAGAGTGACAGGTCAAAAAGGGGGGCTCATTAATTTCCAAGGACAGCCTCCCCCTGCTGCAAAAAATGAGCCAACCCCGTTTTATGTTTTTTTTTTTACCTGAGGGAAAACTGTATGAATAATAAATTGTTTTCTCTGTCCCATGTCCCTTTATGGGGCCCAATCTCTGTGTTCACCAGGATCCATCAAAAGGGGGAAAATTCCCCAAAATTTAGCCCAGCCGGTGTCCTTTAAAAAGGGGCAGGGCAAAACTGCCCCCCTTTATTTCGGGACAGCCTCCCCTGCAAAAAGTGAGCTGCATGAGTTTTTAAAAAGTATCAGAGAGCTGCCTGTATAACTGGTCTTTTGAAAAAATGAAGTGATTGTGTTTTTTTCTCCCGGCTTTATGGAAAGACACAGATATGAAAAATGATCAGGTTTAAACACAGGCTTTAGGGTTGATGTTTTTTTTAAAAAAAGACTTTTTTTGCTTTATATGTCATTTTAGATCAGACCTAAAAATCCCCGTCTCACACCCATCCAGTTCCCGTGTTTTTGAGTGTCTTGTAGCAAGGGGAGACTTCTGTCAAACCCAGTTAGTCCTTAAAACCCCATCATTTAAAAAGGGGGACTTTTTTTAATGAGGACCACCCGTTGGGGCCCCGTTGATGGAGCCGAGACTCAGTCTCTTGGGGTTGTGGGTTTTACCCCACTCTGGGGGGCACTGCCTCCCATGGGTCCACCCCAAGTAAGGGGGGGACTTGGGGCATTTGGGTTTTGTGGGAGGCAGCCGACCTGGGCCCCGGGTGTGGGTTTTTAAAATTTTTAAGCTCTCAGTCATGGGTACAGAACGATTGTTTTTTTCCTCTCAGGGGAATGTCACAGCACAGAGGGGGTTTTTCTTTTTAAACAGGGCATTCCCCCCCGAACATAAAACAGTTTTTTTTGTGTAAAAAATAAAACCTTTTACAGATGCTGCAAACATCATGTGAGAATTTTCATGATTCCCCCACAGAGTGGGCCAAAAGGGTCAGGGTTCCCAGTGCCCCGTTCCCCAAACAGCATCCCAAAAAACCTGGACTCCATATTTATGGTCTGTCATGGACAAAAAAACTACTTTTTACATTTGTTGTGTTGAAATAATCTCATTGTTTCACTTTTTTAACCCGTGGATTGGGTTTTGTTCCCAAATGGGTCTGAATTTTCTCCCAGGTTTTACCCTTTTAATGTTGGGGGTTTTATATAGTTTTTTTTTCCAGGGTGGAGGAGAAAACCCTTTGGGAAGAAAAGGGGCTGAAGAAGATCCCGAAAGGGTTTTGGTCCCGGTTTCCCAGGGAAAATTAAAAAGTCAGAGGGAGGGGTGAGGGAAGGGGGGACGGGGAGGATGAAGAGCAGGGAGGGGAGCAGAAAAGGCTTTGTGAAGATCACAGTGGAAATTCCCCGAGGGGGAATAAAAAAGGGGGGAGCTGGCTGACTGTCTTTTTGGATAAGAGGGTTTAAGAAAAGAATAAAAAACCCTTTTTTAGTCCCTAGTGGGGAAATTGCATTTTGCAACAACAAGATTACAGTCCCGTAAGTAAAATAAAAAATAAAAAAAGAAATATGGAAAAAAAAAATACTAAACCAAGAGAACAGCTGCTGTAAAAAAAAAAAAATATACATAAAACATACTCTAAAGATTCCATGATGGGCAAATGGGCTTTTTCTAATGTCTTTAGGGGCATGAACATGCTACTTTCTTCATAAATTGTCATTGATGTTTTTTCTTGTTTGTTCATTTTGGACATGTTCTGCAATTTTTCAACGTAAACTTAAATCTTTTCTGAAGAAAAAGTTCCAGTGGTGTTTGGGGGGTTCTAAAAGGGAAAGGGGAAACCCCCTCTTCTGAATAACTACAAGGGGTCTACATCACAGGGGAGGGGGCCGGGGGAGGTCAATGAGGAACATGAGGTCAAAATTGAAAAATCCCGGGGAAAACCCGCCAGACCAGAAACAAGCATCAGAAAAAAGAACTCTTTAAAGCCTCACCAGGGAAGACATGGACCAATCAGAAAAGTATTTACAAAGGGGGGGTTGGGTGCATTGGGAAAAAAAGTCTTAACACAGAATTGACTCTGGCTGGGCTAAAAACAAAGCCAACCAGGACCACTTAACATTTTTCCCTTCACGTTTAGAAGCTGAAAGTGCTGAAAGAGAAAAGTTCGGGTTGGTGGAACTTGTTATCCTTCTTTTTCTGAAAAAAAAGAAGCAGGACTCTGATTTGAAGAGGTCCCGGGGTCTGTTCATCTTTGATGGTCTGGATGGATGCAAATTTTGGGCTTTTCCCCCCACTGGGGATCCTGACTGATGTTCCCGAGTCCACCCCAGTGGATGTGCTGCTGACAAACCTCCTTTAAGGGGGGGTGGCCCCCGCTGGCCCCCCTGGATAACCCGGCCTGGGAGCCCAAAAGGGTCCCTCCTGGGGTTTTGTTGATGGTGACCCGAGGTCAGAGGGTTCACTGACCCCCAGAAGGGGAGGGGTACTTCAGGAAGGGGTTTAAAAGGAGGGGCCCCGTAGGATCATCTCCACACAAGACTTTCTAAGTCTCCCATCATGTCCCTCCCCGGGCTTTCTGGATCATGCCTGGGTTTTGGGGAATTTTTGGAAACCAGAAAAGGGAGGAGGGCTGCCCAAGACCCCGACCCCCAGATGTACACCCACTTTTCCGGTGGGTTTGGGCCAAACCGAAAGAATGTTGAAAATATGAATGGAGGAGCTGAAAGATCCCACTAAATCCAAAAGACCAGGAAAAAAGTTGAGTCTCTGGGAAAACGGGTTTTTAGCAGCTGCAGGGGGGGAAACCCCCGATCTTCTATGAAACAGACCGACGAGGTGGAACGAACAAAAGCAGCCCCAGTGTGGGTCCCGGGTGTTCCCCACAGGTCTTTAAAAAGGGGGAGAGGACTGTTTTCCCGGACAAAGGGTGTTCTGCTTCGTCCACCCCGAGGGCTTTTGGGGGTTTTGGGCTCTTCATGTCCATCGGCCTTCAAAAAAGTCTGGGTCAATCTCTGTCAGAAAAACAATCAACCCCAAATGGCTTAAAATTTTAAAAAAATTGATCCAACACAGCTCTTCCAGAGGCAGTGGACCAAACCCCAAATCCCAAAAGGACACCTGGACTTGTTTCCCCCGCCTTTCCCCCCCTTTTTGGGCCAACGGACTCTTTTTCCCGAGGTCTGGGTGACACAACAGGACGTGGGTCACAGGCCAACCCAAACAGTTTAGTACATCAAGAAGGAAAAAGGGGGCCCAGAAAAAACCCCCCCCCCGGGGGGGGGGAAAAATTTTTAAAAAACCCCCCCCTTTTCCCCCTTTGGGGGTTTTTTTTGGGGGGGGAAAAAAGGCCCCGGGGGTTTTGAAAAGGGGGGGGGTTTTTTGGGGGGGGGGGGGACCAAATCTTTTTGGGGGGGGGGCCCCCCCAAAAATTTTTTTTCCCCTTTTGGGGGCCCCCCCCTTTTTTTTTTTTTAAAAAAAAACCCCCCCCAAAAAATTTTTTTCCCCCTTTTTTTTGGGGAAAAAAAAAAAGGGGAAAAATTAAAAAAATTAATAAAAAATTTTTTTTTTTTTTTTTTTAAAAAAAAAAAAAAAAATTTTTTTTTTTAAATTTTTTAAATTTTTTTTTTAAAATTTTTTAAAAAAAAAAAATTTTTAAAAAAAAAAAAAAAAAAAAAAAAAAGGGGGGTTTTTTTTTTTTTTGGTTTTTTGGGGAAAAATTTTTTAAAAAAAACCCCAAAAAAAAATTTTTTTTTTTTTTTTTTTTTTTTTTAATTTGGAAAAATTTTTTCCCCCCAAAAATTTAAAAAAAAAACCCCAAAAAAAAAAAAAATTTTTTTAAAAAAGGGCCCCCCGGGAAGGTTTTTTTAAAAAAACCAAAAAAAAATTTTTTTTTAAAAATTTTTTTTTTTTTTAAAAGGGGTTTTAAAAACCCAAAAAATTTTCCCCTTAAAAAAAAAAAATTTTTTTAATTTTTTTAAAAAAAAAAGGGCCCTTTTAAAAAAATTTTTAAAAAAACTTTTAAAAAAAAAAAAAAACCCCCCCCAAAAAAAAAAAAATTAAAAAAATTTTAAAAAAAAAAAAAGGGGGGGGGAAAAAAATTTAAAAGAAAAGGGGGTTTTTAAAAAAATTTTTTTTTTTAACCCCCCTTTTAAAAAAACCCCCAAAAAATTTTTTTTAAAAAAAAAAGGAAAAAAAGGGTTTTTTTTAAAATTTTTTTTAAAAAAAAAAAAAAAATTTTTTTTTTTTTTTAAAAATTTTTCCCCCCTTACAAACCCTAATGGCCAAAACCTTTTTAAAAATTAAAATATAGTACCTATTATCCCAACTTGCTTTTCCCAAAAACATTTTGTTGGTTCCTAATTTTAAAATAGAATGGAGGTAAGCCTTTCTATCGGGCCCTCTCCAAAAAACCAGTTTGGGGCTAAAAAGAACACCCTTTAATTTTAAAATTAGGCTTAAAACCTTTTTTTTAAAAAAAGTTGGTTTTAGTTATAGTATAGTTAAATCACTGTAGTTATGGATATTTTTTAGTTATAATTTTAGTTATTATGACTAAACCTTTAGTTATAATGAATTATTTTCAGACACTAATACAGTTAAAGGAAAAAAGGAAAAGTAGGGCTGGTGGGCAACGAACCACTTTTTTTGCCTTTTACCTGGCGCGGGGGGATTTCCCCATGACCCTCCCACTTTTCTCTTCTCTCTTTTCTCCTCAGGCTGTCTACCTATTCACTGTCCTTTTTCCCCCCCTTTTTTCCCCCTTTTCACCCAGCCCGCCATCAGGGGGGGGCCCCCCTTAGGGTTCTCAGTTTCTTCCTGTTAAAGGGGGTTTTTCTCGCCACTGCCTTAGTGCTTGTTGGGGGTCGGGCTCTGGGTCTCTGTACAGCATTTGAGACAATTTTATTTGGGGAAGGGCAAATAAATAAAACTAATGTTCTTTGTCCCAACCCTTTTTGAGAATAAAACAAAAAGGATTTGAATTAGACCAAGAAGATGATCATCAAGGGAAAACTCCTCATTGGTTCGGGTGGATAAGAGCTGATATTTCTGCTTCATAACAAATCTGTGTTTGATGTTTGGCCCTTTTTAAATGCAGGTCGGGTTTTTTTGTGTGAGCGGGAAACAAACTGAGTTTGTTCCTTTGATTGCCCTTTTTTAACAAAAATGTTTTTTGACCTTTTTTCATTGTTTCCTTTCAGACTGACGTGAAACCCTCTCAGAGAAGCTGTGGCTCTGTCCTCCTTCTCACCCACCCTCTAGTCTGGGAGACCTGGCCCCAAACAAAAAAGCCTGCAGGTTCAGGGTGAACTGTTGTGCTGGGCAAAGTCCACATTGTCCCCTGGAGACCCCAGGTCGGGATCCATCAACCTGTTTAGCTGATGATTTGCCCCTATCTAATTTACATCAGTGGATAAAAGTTTAATTTTTAGGATTGTTCAAAGTAAATTTTAAAGGTTTCCCAGAAAAACTTTCTGGACTCTGACAATTATTATTTTTCCTTTTTTTTTGCTTCGTTTTTGATTTTTTTAATGTCGGAGTTTTTTTGGAACCCTTAAATACCTGAACCCAAACCAAAAATGGACCAAAACCCAAAGAAAAAAAACATGATTAAAAAAAAAGAACAAAAAACAGACCAGCAGGTGTTGACAGGGGGTTCCTGGTGATGCTGTTTTCCAGGCTGTCAGGATGTCTGATCACAGGGGAAAGGTTTTGCTTCTCTGGCCTCAGCTCTAGCCCCAAACCCCCTCCCATCTGAGAACTGGACCTGAGCACAATCTGGAGACTCAGGGGTAAAGGCGTTTTGGGGGCTGGGACCACCTGGGTGGCCCTCAGGTTTTAAGGCCTCAACAGACGGTGTGATGGGGGGAAGAGCTAGAAACATTTATTTTTTTCGGCGGTTCCTATATGTGTTATATTTTGGGACCAGTTGCTCACAAGCCATTTTGGGGCCAATTGGACATCCAAATACTGCTATGTTTCAAAAAAAAAAACCCACACTGTCAAAGCCACGAGCCCAGGAACACAGTGATGTATTTTATGGTCCTAGTTTTAAAATTTGGTTTTGTTTTAAAAAAGGGGATTTTCTCTTTTTCTCAAACCTTTCCCCCATTTACATTGGTGTCAAAGCAGTTGAACCTTTTGGGCCCAAAAAGCTAGCCAAAATCCAAAAAAAAACAAACACAGGAGAAGGGAAAAGTGTGGCACAACTTTGGAAAGTTCACTTTTGGGAAAAGTTTATTCGTAGGGTTTAGAAAAAATTGGGGGTTTTTTCCCCCCCTCTAAACTCACCTAGCCTGGGAAAATTCCGTTTAAACTCATTGATCTGGGGATTTTTTAAATCACCCGATCTAAAAATCCTTAAAAAACCCCCACAGGAAAAAATTTTTGAATACACAAGAATTGTTCAATTTTAGTGTTTTTGGGGGAAAATCCAAAAGGTGTTTAAAAAGGGGAAAATTTCCTTTTTTAAATTTTTCCCGCCATTTTTTGGGGAAAAAAAATTCCCTTTTTGAAATTATTTAAAAAAATATTTTAAAAAATACAAAAATGAGTTGTTCCCCCGTTTGATTTATCATTGTTTGGGGTTTAAGGGGGGGCGAGAAAATTGCAAAAAATGCATCATAAAAGGGTTTAAGAAGAACAAAAGTGGGGAGCCCTTTTTAATATAGGTAAAAATTTAATGCAAAACAATCATCCTTATCAACAATAATAAGACCATCTACACTCTCAAGAACATTCTCTGCCAAATCATCTCGTCTTCTCTGTCTTTAAATACATGATCAATAAACAGCTGAACCCCTTTTCCGATCTTTTATTCTGAGATTTTTTGTTCTGACAAAAAGTGTATCAAATGGAAAGACAAATGATGAAACCTTTCTCAATTTACCTCCCTGCTCTTATAATTCAAAATAAACCCCGGGCCTTTTTGTCTTTGCTGAATGAACAGAATAATCAAACCCTCTTTTATGGAAAAATTAATGTCCCTGGACTGAAAAAGAATGTGTGGTCTGACCCCCCCCCTCCCTTTTTGGGTGGAGCCCGGGGGGCCGTGGTGAGACCAAGTCTGAGGAAGTGTGTGTTTTTTTTGATTCCTAAAACAAAAAGCTCCTTTAACCCTCTTCAAAGTTTAAATGTGATGATCAAAACTTTTCCGCGGGCCCCCTTTTCCCAATTTTTTTGGGAAAACCCCCATCGATACAAACACAGTAAACAAAAGATCCCGTTCCCCAAAAACAGGGAAAGGGGAAAATTGGGGGAGGATCATTCTGACATCGGGGTTTTAAATGTGGGGCCCCAGCTGCTTTTTAATGGTCTGACTGGTGGTTCTGGGGGGTCGAGGGAGGTGGTTTTATATATGATTCAGAGGAACGAAGGAAAAGGGGACAAAAAAAACTGTTGTTTTTGGGAAAGCAGTCCTGGGTCTGTTCTGCTCAGATGGTTACCTGTTTGGCTTTTAAACCCTTTTCCTCCTCCCCCTTTATCATCTTCCTCTTTTACAGAGTAGCAGGGATGTGGACTGTCCTGTGGCTCTCTGTCCCTTTTAGAGTCTCCTCACTCATGGGTCCCCCTCTACACCTTCAACACCACAGCTGAACCTCTTCCTGGGTTTGGACTCTGGTGGTTGGTTCCTGTGACTCTGTGTGAGTGTAGCAGAAAAGGGCTCCCCCTGTGAAATCTCACTGTTTAACAAGAAAATTAGTCTGTACATGTCTCTCTTTCCTCCCCCCCTTTTTAGATTTTTTTATTAAACAGTTTTTTGTTAAACTCTTCTAAAGATTCTTTTAAAAAACTTTCCCCTTTAGTCCTTCCAATTATTACGGATAAAATTGTTGACTTTTTTTTTATTCAACTTTCCTTTAAATTAGAAGCATCAAACAAAATAAAAAACAAAAACCGGCTTATAAAAATTTGCTATAGGGAAAATTTGAAGTAGGATATTGGGAAAAAAAAATTTTACAGTCCCCAGGGAAAAAAAATGGCCCCCAGAAAAAAAAGTCATAATGGAAGGGGGCTAGAATGTTTTGAAGAGGCCTGCACACTCTAAAGGACCCCCTTCCCTCAGGAATTGGGACTTTCCCCAAGCCCAACCAAACCAGACAGTCCTATTCTCCCCCACAAAAAAACAATTTATAATGATCCCTTTTAAACAAAACTTTGGTTTAAAGGGAAATTTTCCCCACTGTTTGACAAGAATGGGTCGTGTTAGAATATCAATATCAGCAGTTTTGAGGGAGGGTTGGTTGGCCTAGGGGCCTGGTTTTTTTAACTCCCCAAATTGGGGGGAATTTTTCCCTTTTGGGGGGTGATAGCATTTCCCTTTTGTCGGACTTGAGCTTGTTGGTGTTGCAGTTTTTGAGTCCTGTGACCCCCGGGGCTGTGGATGCTATGGGAGGGGCCCTGGCTTTAAACTGCCCCTTCCTGTGCCCATGTTTTATTTTCCATCGACAGGAAGACGGGGTTGCTGTGGTTTAACAAAACCAGAAAAACCCGGGAGTTTTATCCATCCTTGATGCAACAAAAGGCAGTGGGGGGGGGCTTTTCCTTTTTATTTCAAAAATTTTTTAAAAACAGACACAGAGACTAAATAGACACACAAAACACACCTCAAAAGCACAAAATTAAAAAAAGTCTTTGCGGTGCAGTTTGGCCCAGATCCTGACCCTTTCCCCCTGGCGGCCCTTTTTTGGCTTTTTGCTTCACCTTTGTTTTTTTTTCTAATCCTTTTATTCATTTTTTTTTGTTTATCAAACCAATAATTTTAAATTGTTTTTTTTTTTGGTAGACCCAGCCGGGGGGAGGTTTTGGGCAACTCTGCATGTGTTGGGATATAAATTTTTGGCTCATAGTAGTACTTTTCGGCAGTGCAGTTTTAAAATTTTTGAGTGTTGGAATTATTTTAAGGGGAAAATTTGAGCACTGGTTGTAAAAACGATCCTGGATCTCCCACAGTGAGGATTCTTCCTTTTTTTAAAGTTTTTTTAATAGTATTTATTTGGGTTTTTAGGCTATTTTTTTTTGTAGAATAAAGGTTCATTTTTTATCTGTGTTTTTGTTTTTTTGGGCCTGTTCCCCTAACTCCCCCTTTTAATTCGTTTCAATAAACTATTTTTTTTTGAATATTTTCCCCCTCCTTTTTGTTTTTATTATTTGTCCCCCTCAGTATTAGAAAAGTTATATTGCCTTGGGGTTTTATGATTTTCTCCTCGACTCTTCTAAAATTGGTCAAGGAACCCTGGCCCTGTATTTTTGGGAAAGCTTTTCCCCTTTATAAACGTGAAGCCCCTTTCCCCATTAAATTTGAGAGAAAAACTAATAAAGGGCATTCAAAAAACCCCTTAGACCTTTTAATTCTCATTTGGGGTACTTTTAATTATAAAATCACTGATTCAAGTAAAACCATTAATCAAAAGGTAGAAAAACCACTGTACAAAAAATGTATCCTCATTTTTTATCTTTTTCTTTTACCCGGTAACAAAGCCAGGACCCTTTTGACAAATGACACCCAAAATCAATTGGTCCCCCCTTTTTCCACGGGAAATTAAAAACCCCTTTTCATCCCTCTGTAGAAAGTAAGTAAAGAACTAAACTCCAAAAAGGTTGTTAAAGAAACTATTAGAATCTACAGACAAATGATAAGACGAAAAAGTTCCCAAACTCAAAATAATTCTTTTCAAATAAGAACCAATTTACAACCCTCTACACTGTTCAACTATAACATACTAGCTCATTAAAAAGGGTTGTAACTCGAATGGGTTTGAGTTGACAAACTAAAAAATTGATTTTTTAAAATTTATCCACTTTAATTGAAAGGACCAAAATTTTTTTTTTGTGTGGAACCCAAAAAAGGGGCCACAAATCACATGATGCACGAAACGTTCTTTTGGGTTTTCTCTCCCCCCTTGGGGGCACCATCTTTAAATTTTCGGGGATTGCAATTTTGTTTCCCCCCTTGGATGGGAAACAGTTTAATTTCTTTTTTTTTTTGCAACTTTTCTCCCCCTTTTTAAACCACCCCCCTGTTTTTTTTATCATCTTTTGCCCCCATTTTTAAGCCCCTTACGCAGTCCCGTTTTGGGGCGTTAAAGGAAGTTTTTTTTTGGGAAAATTTTGATAAATAGTCTAATTTTTGGGGAAATAATACATTTTTAACAATGTGCACAGTGAATATTTGTTGTAAACGGGTTTTAAATCCTTAAGGTAATAAATTGTTAATTGACAAATTTGGTTTCTTTCTTTAAAAATTTAAGGGTTCATTTCGTAACCCTCTCCCCTAATGCATGTTTGCCGGGGCATTGGGGGTTGACAGGTCTCTCTTGGGCTAAAAAATCTTTTCCCCCTTTCCGGTTTTGGGTTTTTGTTTTCTCAGCTTGGGGGTTTATCAAACGTTTTATCATTTTAACCCTTTATTAATCTTTTTTAAAAAAAACCATCAACAACAGAAATAGCAGATTTAACCTTTGTCTTTGTTTTATCTTTTTTTTTATCATTAATTTTTCTAAAAAAGTTTTGAACATTAATAAATGATCTTTTTGCTCATTTTTAAGAATAACCGAAGTCAGCGACCCAGAAGGGGGGTAAAAATTATTAAAAGTTATAATTTTTTTTAAAAAAAAAAAGCTTTTGGTGTTTATTTAAAGGGAGAAATGCCCTGAAAAACCCCTCTTTCGACCAAAGTCAGTGGAGGCCCCGAAAGAAATAATGGACAGGTCCCCGGAGACTGGGTGGGGACTTTAGCCTGCTTTTGAGAACCACTTTGTGGGGATTTTGCCTTTGGACATCCCGGACTTACCAGAGAAGGGCCCTTTAGGTTCAGACCTAGGGACCTCACTACCATCTTCTGGCAGACATACTTGTTCTGCTTTCAGCATCAGAAGGGTGGGCCCGAGACTGTTTTTTCTTTGGGTTTTGAAATGGGGAAAACTGAAGAAGGGGGAAACTAAGAACAATCAGAAACCCCCATCTAAAATAAAGAACCCAAAACTGGGTCAACTATACCCAACCACCGGGGAAAACAAACCCCCCACCCCGGGAGAGAAAAATCTCATAAGTTGAAAAAACTGGAAAAAACCAATCAGTAATAGCTACTCCTGAAATAACCCAATCCCCTTTTAAAACATTTTTGGGCTTTTTATCCATAAAATTCATGGGTGGTTTTCTTTATGGCATGGGATGTAGTCCTCAAACATGCTTTTCTCCAAGTCTGTTAACTTTAAATTTCACAATTCTTCCCCAAATTTATCTTTTTACTTTGTGTAATTCTGTTCATGTACAGGTGTTTGTGGGGTTCCACACCAAATCAACAATGTTAACCTGCAATCAATTCTACAAGGAGCTGGATAGACACCCCCCTAAACTCAACCTTGTCAGAGAAGGCCACCAGACTGGCAAGATAGCGGAGGAGCTAGGCAAATGAAATTTATGCCCTTCAGGTGAATTTTAACTGCAGTTCAGAAACAGTTATTTGCAGACAATGAGATAGTCAAATTACATGTATGCAGTAAAAAAGTGCCATCTTTGACTGTGACCAAGGGGTTGAGTGATTACCATGAACAACATGTCATCTCATCAGATAGATGCTTGACAAGATGTATTCTCATCAAGAGGTATTTTAAAAAAGATACTTTATCACTTCAATTTGAAGAAGTCCAAATAACTTCTATTTTCTTGATTTGATTTGATGTTTGCGGGCATTTGTGTATAATTCTAATGGATATTTTGTCCATCTGAACAACAGATGTAAATATGAGACGGCCTCATCCTTCGATTCCTGTGCCTGCGTGAAGTTCTTATGCTGTAATTAAGTGTACTGGCCTCACTATCAATACCTTTTGCCAAGCTATTTCAGTCAGCTTAAAATATGCATCACTCAAATAATTCTAGGAGAACCAAGACTTGTTTATGAAGTTTATTGAGTTGTTATTCTGCAAACTGACATGTGAAATTACAAAAATGAAAGGTAAAACGTTCCACAGACAAAAAGTAAAGCTAACAGGTAGCCATAAACTAAGAAGATATTAGCATATTAAAGAATATAGTTTAAACATGTAGCTTAGTTGCAGTCTAGTGCTTGACGTAATGTATTAATTAACATGTTTGTATCTTGGGAGGTCTTATTCTTGTATTATTTGTGTTTTTAAACAGATGGTCCAGACCCTCAGACACTCTGGTGGTTCTCCTACAGTCATCTCGGATAACACGCTGATCGGCCCTCTTCAGACCGGATCTGTATTGGGGGAGGATGAAATTTTGTGAGTGGTCCCCACAAACCTGGCTGACTCATTTCTCCTGCTCTTTGGGTACATCCCATACTTAGACCTCAGTACCCAAAGAAACTCAACTTTCATTCACATTTATCAAAAGTTACGAGTGTCTTGAGGGAAAAAAACCATTGAAAGGAATCTACTGATGCTAAGAATATTTTTCAATGAGTGAATCACTCTGTGACTCTGTGTTTTGATGAAATATTGAAGAAGGTTTTGGTTTTCCCTTTACAATTTTAATATTTGCCCTTCTACTCAGTTTTACACCAAAAAAAAGTTCCCCCAAATTGATGCACTGAAAACATTTCAATTCATGCACTTTTGTTTAAATTTTTTCCTACATTGATGCAGTACTTGATTTTGCCAGGTGATGGAAAACCAAAGAAATACTTTATTCAATTTTTTTTTTTAAAAAAGTAGTTACACCTTCAAGGGTAATAAGTGTCAAAACTTTTTTTAAATAGTTTAAAATGTTGCAATTCTGATAGTTGTCATTTTGGGATAGATTTCGGAATCTTATTAAACGTTATCTAAAACCTTTGGGTTTTTTTTATCATAATGTGAGATGACACCAAAACTAATCTACCTCTGAAAATGACCCCTATCAGGAAAAAAATTTTAAGTTTACTGTTTTTTTAAACACACTTTTTTTTGCTAAGTCACCTTTTCCTTTTGTTTAATTTATTATGCACTTTGTTTTTACTAGTCCCTTTGGGCGTGCCTTTTAAAAAACAGATTTTTTTGGGAAAAAAAAAAAGTTTTTAAATTGTCACTTGGGTGTCCTTTTATGTTTTTTGACATTATTAAGATTATAATTTGTATGGGAACATCAGTATTTCAGTTTAGAAAGAAATTTGAATTTAGTTCATTACCAGATTATGAGTTGAAAAAGAGAAATTTTAAAAAATTAAAATTTTTAATCTTCTTGAAAATTAAAAAATTTAAAAAATTTGTTAATTATTCCCCAATTATAAACTGTGGAATATCAAAATTTTTTAAAAATAACATTGAGATAATTTAAAAAACTACAAATTTAAAATTTTTTTTTTGTAAACTTAAAAAATTTAAAAAAAATCACTAAAATATTTTTTTTAAACTTTTTCAAATAATTTTGAGTTCTTGAACATAGGGTTTCAGTATGGGAGCCTTGTCACTTGTTTAAATTTAAAATTTTTGTTAACCTTCAGAAAATTTATTTATTACTGAGGGGTTTAAACCCTTTTCCTCCCCAAATTTTTCCCAAAACATTTAAAAAATTTCAAATTAAATTAAAAGCTGTTTTGACCTTGGAGGACATTCAAAGTTTGGTCTTTTTGGGCCCTCTAAAGTTTTTTTCAGCAGTCTGATTATTAAAGTTAACGGATAAAAAGAGAATATTAAACACAAAAAAAAATTTTTTTTTTCCTTCCCTGTTTTTTTTAAAATCATCTTTCTTAACCTGGGCGTAGGATAGTTAATACAAATATTTCTGAACGAAGTCCTACCCATTCCATTTAAAAATTTAAATTGTAAAAAAAATTGACTTTTTTTGTTTGGTTTTTCAGTGGGTATTCAGGGCTAAACACCCAAATGGCCATGGATATTTAAAATTTTCATCATATTCCTTGAACCCCCAATATTTTTTCATACATTTCCAATTAGTAGTACAAAATCTTAGGAAGAGAACACATTGAATTCATTACTAAAACAAAAACCCATTATAAAAAAGTCAAAAAAAGTGTTTGGTCGAAATAAACCCCAATGAAGGAAAAACACATTCAAAATGTTTACAATTCACCCCTTTCCCCAAGTTTCCGCCTGGTTGCTCAGTTGGTAAAACATGAGACTCAATATCTCGGACCGGGGTGGGACTCGGGGGACCCCCCCACCCCCCGGTGGGGTCCCCCGTAAATTCGGTTGGACTGGGCCCCCCAACCGGGGCCTGGCCCCGAAAAAGGGCGTGTAATCATCGTTATTCTCAACCAGGGTAAAAAAAAGTGACGGGGAAACTGTTTTTGATTGTTGAAAAAAAACCTCACCCAAAATTCCCCTTTGGAAACAGTTTGGCCCCCAGGGTGGCCCTCTCCTTTTCTTAGTGATTTTAAATGTTAATGGCTTTTTGAAGTGACGGGGGGTTTTTGGTTTTTGTTTTCCTGATTGGTCAACTCCTGGGGGGGCGGCCCCCACTGCCCCGGGGGGGGGGGGGTTGGGGGGTTGGGCGGAAAAGGGGGTTACAACAAGGAAAAAGAGAACAGCCTAAAGGAAAACCCCTGGAAGACTGGGCGCAGGAAAATTAAAAATTTTCCCCGTAATTTTCTTTTTTTGAATCAATTTAAAAAAAAAAAACATCTGGGAGAACCGGGGCGAAAAAAACCCCGGCATTTTTTAGCGAGGGGAAAAAAGAAAATACTACTGTTTTCCAAACACGTTTTGGGCACCCAGAATTTTTTGCCTTGCGCCCTCCCCCTTTCTCAAACATGTCCATTTCCGACGTTTTTGGCCAGCTTAGATCGATTCAGGGGAAAAATTGATAGGGGAAAAAGACAAAGCCAATGGGGGGGCCTTTTAACTTTTGGGTGCTCTTTGGGCTATTTCTGGCGGGGGGGCCATAGTTTTCCCTGGATGGTCAAATGAGGTGTCAATCAAAAGCAGGGGCGGGACTACAAACCGCCCTGGTTTTTTTTAAAAAAAAAGAAGGCAAAGGGAAAGGGGGAAACAAAGTACGGGTTTTTACTCACTCAGTTTTCAAGGGGCTATTCTTTAACTTTTAAAAAAAACAAGACCTTTTTGTTGTTGTTTGCGGTTAAACCCCAAAATAAAAAAAAACAAGGGCCAATTACTTTGTTGTTTTTGAAGAGGGTTTGTTCACCAAAATCGTTTTTTTTATTTTTTAAAAGGGGTTTTAACCCAAAAAGAAAAGATTTTCATTTTAAATGATAGCATGCACCACCTTTGAAGGTTTGATACAAAAACACAGACTTTAGAAAAATCCCCCCGGCGCCCGTAAAGGGGTTTAAAATCTTCATGATAAAAAAAGATTTAAATTACCCATATTGATTTTTTTTTCACGAAACAAAAATATAAAGGTGACAATTAAAATTTTTTCTTTCTTTCAAATTAAGTTATACATTTAAAAATTACCAGAAAAACCCTTTAAAAAAGACTTTTTTCTTTAACTCACAAAATTGATTTTGTTCTTAAAATTTTGATGTAATTATTTTCAACTTTTTTTTGAGTTAAATTAATTTATCTGGTTTTCGTTCCTTTGGGGGGGATTTTTTCAAAAGAAGTTATGAATTCGATTCTATTTGGTTATGGATATAAAACAAGACTAGTACATTTTGTGCTTTTATTATTTTTTTGAAACTTTTTAAAACTTTTTTTTTAAACCAGTTTTTTGGGTTAAGTCTTATGAATTGTTTTGGTTGTATAGGTATTATTCAATATGAAAAAAACATAATGTTATGTGCTTTCATATGGGCAAAACATTTAAATTTTAAAAAAAATTAAAAAAAATTGTTTTTGGGAATTTGATGTTTTTTTAAATATGAATATCATCTGCTTCATGGATGGGCATGAAGCAGATCCGAAATCTCAAAGGCCCCGGGCCACCTGGAAGCCCAAACTGAATCCTTTTTTTCAGGTTTGATGGACCCCCCTCCCCCCTCTGGAATACTCCCCCCCTCATTTTACCCTTATCCCCTTCCTTGTCAACCCCCCCCCCTGATAACCCCCACCACCACCCGGTGAGAACAACTGGAGACTTCACCGGGGAAAGGGGCGGACCGGGTAACATGCCCCAAGTCCAAAATCTTTTTGGCCCCCTATTGGCATCCCCGCCCCTCTTCCCCTAGCCCCTGAGGAAAAGGGTGAGGTGGGAAAAATCTTGTCTGGTCGTCCCAAGACTGTTTTCCCCCTCTGGCCCCCGTGACTTCAGACCATTTTCATCATAATTTTGAAAATCTGGAGACTGGTTGATGCAGCTGAGACCACAGGGGGAAACCCCCAAGGACCCCCTTTTTGCCTCATTGGGGGGGGGATGATGTGTCCCCTCTTGCGGCTATTCTCATTGGATGTTGTGGAGCACGGGGGACTGCTTTTTTTTCTCCATGTTTTAAAAAAACCCTCCCAAACCCCTTTTCTGAAAGGCGGGGGTGGGGTCCCCCTATGGGCTCCGGATCTCCTTCCAAAAAGACCTCAAATTTTTTGGGTGGGGCCCTGTCTGAGGGGGGGTAATACAGGGAAACCCCCCAGGGAATTACTTACCCCGTTCCTTTTACACCCCCGATTTTGTACAAAAGAAACACCACCTAAATTCTCATGACACTGCGGTGGTAGGGGGTTGTGATGGACAGGATTTGATACAGACACCGGAAATTTTGGGGAATCCCAGGAATCATCTCCAAATTTAAAAAAAGGAGATAAAATCCTTTTGGGAAAACAAAAACCAGCCAGACCCCGACCCAAACACCATGGGGAGGAGGCAGGAAAAGGAAAATTAAAGTCCACTTGAATGTAACGGACAGAGGTTTAAAAGGGTTTTTGCAATTCCCTATGTCAGCTAAGGAATCAAAAAAATTTTTCTTCTCTCAACAATGCCCTTTAAAAAATAAACAATTTAAACAAAACCCCTAAAAAAACTTTCATACAAATATAAAAATTGTAAAAAAAAAAAAAAACTATATATATATATATATATATATATATATATAATTTTAAAAAAAAGCAGACTTAAAGGGGAAATGGGTTTGTCAAATTGGCCAAAAAAATTGTCCGTTCAGGTCCAGGGGCGTGGGGGGGGGGTGGTTGTCCCGAGGGTTGGGGCCAGGGGGGGGGCAGGGGGGTAGTGTACAGGTTCAGTTCCTAACAGCCTGGTGGATGAATTTTGGACAGTTTTGTGGGGCCGGGGGCATAAACCGCTCCCTAAAGGCAGGAGGCTAAGTGGGGGTGGGTTTTTTACAATGTTATCCTGGGTGTGTGTTTTATAAATGTCTTGAGGGGCAACAGAGGGACACCGAGTCTTGTTTTGCTTTCACTATGTTGCAGGTTTTTCGGGGGGGCCGGTGGCCTCTGTCCCCAAATGATGCACCCGTGATTTAAAGGTGCCCGGGTGAAAGAGAAATGATGGGAGGTGGGACATTTTCTCAGTTTGGGGAGGAAGTAGAGGGTTTTAGTTTTTTGGCCATGTGTTGTGTTTATTGACCGGAGAAGTCCTCAGAAATGCCCCCGGAATTTTGGTTTTTCCCCTCTACTGCACCCCCCGGGGATGGTCAGGGGGGACGGGGGCCTCTTTTCAAAACCACTTTTTGGTCTTCCCCACGTTGAGGAAAAATTTATCCTTACCCACTGGCCCAGTTGGGCTCACCCACCCAGTAGTTTGCCTCATCCTGGTTGGTGATGGGGGCCAAAAATTTCGCCAAAACGTGATGGGTTTGTTGGGTGGGGAGAGGGGTCAAGGGTAAAGTAGGGCAGACACAACCTTTTGGGGGCCCCCGCTCAGCATGTTTCCTGGGGTTTTGCTGCCAGCCCACTTTTTTGTGGTCTCTCGAAAAAAGTCGCACCCCGTTCACAAAAGGTCTTTACCCCAGGCATCCCAATTTTTGTGTTGTGCTGGGGATGATTTTTTAAATGTTTAGCTAAAATTTAAAACCCTTTTCCCAAAGTCTTTGGGAAACAAAATGGGTGAGGGTGGGGGGAGGCGGCTATCATCTCGGTGAAACCGTGGTCCTTTTCAAAATAAACGGGTCATGGGGTAGGGGGTTTGTTCTGATCCCACCCAATTCAATGATGGGTGTCAAAAGGGATGGGGTGTCATTTTGGCGGGTGGTTTCTTTGGTACCGGGATTTGGTGTTG
Organism: Toxotes chatareus; assembly: GCA_016801885.1. Classification (NCBI taxonomy): domain Eukaryota; kingdom Metazoa; phylum Chordata; class Actinopteri; family Toxotidae; genus Toxotes; species Toxotes chatareus. The sequence continues at coordinate 12,234 of JAFBJY010001292.1, read as the reverse complement.
AAACGGGGAATGGCTCAGGGGGATTTGAAATGTCATTAAAAAACATCCTTGGGTCCTCAGCCAGTCCTTTAACCAATTGTTGTCGGGGCCAGCTGCCTTGCGTGGGTTGATCCTAAAGGGGCCTTCCCCGCTGGCTGGTAAGGACCCCTGCTGTCCAAAATGATATTTCTGTGTTTGGGGTGGGGTTTTTTGTTTAAAGTGCCCAAAAAGTCATTGGGGTGTTTAGGGGGGGCCCCTGTACAGGTTTTCGGGGGGGGGTTTTGCCAGGTTTGTACTTTGATTCCCGGGACAGGTTTGGGCCCCGGCTGTTGCTTCAGGCCCCAGCCCTGGGCTTTCCCGAGCCCTCAGGGCCTGGGACCCCCCTCCACTTTGTGCTCATCTCAGTCTCTGTTTATTGAAAAGTTTTCCCGGGGTCCCGGAAAAGACTCTACCCAAAAGACATGATAGAAAGTGTTTAACCTCCCTTTCCCCCACCAGCCTATGATCCAAACTCGTGAGGACAAGCTCAGCGGGGGTTTTCTGAGCACAATTCCGTAAAAGAGTTTCAATGAGCAAACTCCCCACTGACAAACTCAGTCTCCCCTGTGGGCGCCCGGGGGCAAAGGTAAACCACCCTCAGGACTTATTACGAAGACATGCAACAGTGATTCATCAGTGTACAGATACATGTCAGTAAATGTTTACCACATCCAGAAGTCAAACTGCAGCAAAGCTCAGATCTTCTCCCCTGCTCATTCTCCTGTCAACAGGTGCAGGTTTCCTTCAAAAAACAGGTTTCCTTTTAAAAAGTCATAGAGGTGATGATGGGCCCCATAAATCTGATGTTTGGAAAGGCTGAAGCTTTCCAAAAAAAGGATGACCCCCAACTTTTAATCTGCATCTGACATCATGTTTTCAGATCCAGCGGAACATGTGGATTTCCCTTTTTTTAACGGGAAACCCTCTGGCTACAAATATATTGATCCCTAAAAGACCTGACTATAGAATGTGTGTTGACATGAACAGGGGGGAATGTTGTGGTGACATGTGATGTGTGGAAGGCTGAATGAGATAATCCCCCAAACAAAAGGAAAAGTCACTCGGGATTTAAAAGGAAGCTCATTGATTAGGACAATCTGATTGGATGATAAATGATTTTCATCTTCATCTTTTATTCTTTTTCAGGTTGGGGGCTGGTTTTGGGAGATCGCTTCTTCTCGGGTCTCCCTAAAGTAAACCCCCCCCATCTGGACACCTGGCCTGGTGCAAAACCTGCGGGTTCGGGACTGAAGGATCTTTGGTTTTCTGGGTAGACTGTGGACTGGAACTTAGGTCAGACTGAGAGACAAAAAGAAATTTTTCTTCCTCTTTGTTTTTGATCTGTGATGTTTTAGTATTTGGTTAATGGGGCTGTGTTTGACTTTTAGATCTGATGTTTTAAGCTGCATCCTTTGGCGGTTTTTGGATTTCCCTTTTTTAAAACATTCTCAATTCAGCTCTAACAGATGATGAAACACCCTTTCAAGCTGGAATTTTGTTCAAACTCCATCTTTTTTTCTTTATTCAGGTTGAGTTTCGCGGTTGTCAGAGATCCGTTTCTCTGGTCTCATTCAAGTCCCCCCCATCGGCCTGGACCTGGAAAACGGGACCTGGGTTGGGGCTGAATCACGTACCGCTGCATGTGTTTTGTGTCCCCTTTTGTGGGCCCATTTTAAAAAGGTGCACAAAAACAGCAGGGGGTTGGAACGGGGGGCAAAAAGAACTGCTCAATTAATAAAAAAGGTTATTTAGTTTGTTTAGAAAAAGAGGGTTAAGCTGTTCTAAAAATCTAACAAATGTTTTCTTTTTGGGCCCAAAAAATAAAATAAAAAAAAAAATTAAATGATCTTCTTGGGGGGCGCCCTCTAATAAAAGGGGGGGGGGGCCTCCTGATAAAAATTTTCAACCCACCCCTTACTGATAAAAGTGCAGCCTGTCCAAAACCTGCGTCTGACCCAGTTCGGCACATGTAAAAAAGATTTATCGCACTTGAGTTTTCCGATATGTTTTTTCCTTCCCCTCGCGATCAAGTAAAAAAACGATTGTTTGGGGCAGGTCTCCACTTTTTCCTTTATTCTTTTGAGTCACTGGTTTGTCAGAATCAGCTGGGTTTTTTCCCTCAGCCCCAAGTCCAACCCCCATCTGAGAGACCTGGCCCTAGGAAAAAGGGAACCTGGGATTCAGACTGAATCATCGTGGGTTTTCCGGTCGCGGACTGGAGATTTGAGGTCAACCCCATTTTTTCTTTTGTAGATGAATATGATGGAAAGTTTCTTTATTCAGTATTTATTAGGTCAAATCCCCTTCAAATTTTCTAACATTAAAAGGGGAAATGGTTAAAAAGGAAGTTGTGAAAGTGCTGACTTTTTTTCAAATGTTTTTTTAAAACAAAAATGTTTTGATTCGACTTTATACCCACATTGACAGTGTCAGCAGTTTGACTGAGTTATTGTGTTATTAAAAAGTCTCATTGAGATGGATTTTTGACAGAATTTGATCGAAAACATTTGAGCAGGTCTAAAGGAAAATGTTTTGTGTCCCAATGGCCTCACCACAGGAAAGTGGGCCTGCGTCACGGGAAAAACCGCACCATTTTAAATACGGAAAACATTTCACACAGTGCTCTGGACATTCATGAGCTACCAGCCTGGGTGAACAGGGAAAAAATATTTAAACCAATAAAAACAGACAGAAAAAAGTTAAAACCCCTGGCTCCTTTCTACCCACACAGCCGCCCAATCACTGAGCCCACGGGGTTTTGGCCCCACTGTTTTTTTTACGGGGACCCTTTGGGCAGACCCCCTGTGACACCACCGGGAAGGTGGGGCCAGGAATCAGAATGCAAGGGAACAGAGCAAATGTGGGGAAAGGGGGGTAAGGAACTTGCTTTGGCCCAAAAGACACATGATAAAAAGGATAAAATTTCTCATTCAACCCCTGCCACGAATTTGGCCTTCCAAACTTCAACAAAACTTCAGTCACCTCAAAAATAAAGGTCAAACTTTTTTCAAAAATTAAAAGATTTCTTTTGAAATTGGAACATTTTGTTTTTTCCAACCAAAAAAACCCTGAGGGAATGGGGGATTTTTTGAAGGGGTTTTGGCTCAAATTTACTGATCCACACATCTTGCATTTATTTTTAAACCTTTTGAAGAAAAAAATCCACTTCTAATTGACTCTTTTTTTGGGAACAATTTCATCTTCACCTTCGTTGACTTTATATTTCTTCCCCCAAAGTTTTCCCCACATTAAGACAGAAGAAATGTTTTTTCCCCTTTTTCTTTATGATCTGTATTTTTAAAGTATAAAAATAATTTTGTTTTAGATCTGTGTTTTACTCATCCTTTGGGTTTCCCAGGTTTTTTTGGGTTTTCTTTTTCCAAACTTGTACTTCCAACCTTCTTCAGCTCTGAACAGATGATGAAACATCAAGTTTCAGAGCTTTGTTCTAAACTAAATTTTTTTATTTTTTATTCAGGGAGTTTGCCAGAGATCATTTGGGCCCTTTTTCTGGCCCAGCCGAAGTCAACCCCCCCATCAAACCTGGCCCCGGCAAAAACCCAGGATTCAGGACTGGGGCCTGGATTTTGGGAAGGCCCGATGTAGGGGGATTTTGGTCAATCATTTTTTTCTTGGGAGATAAATATGATGAATTTGGGTTTGACATAAAGGCAGACAACCCCCTGATATTATACTGATCCACCTGGGGGATCTTCATGGTAAAGTCTGTTTTCTTCTTCGGTTTGTCCACTGACTGTGGCAGACAATTTGAGCTGTTTTAAAAGTTCATTTAACAAAAAAAAAACTTCCTTTTTTAAATCACATAAAATTTTTTCCCTCCACAACAAATTTTTCAATTTTCTTTTTCCCAACACAACTAAAAAGGATGAGACAAAATGGACTCAGATATTCAGAAAAAAACTGCATTTTGTTAATTTTCCCACCACTGAAGTGAAAATTTTTTCCTTTGTCTCAATCATTTGTTGCCTTTCCTCCAAACTTAAAACCACATGTTTGTTCTCTGTCAAAACTTTGGGTTTTTAAAAATTACAAATGTCAAAAAGTTTTTATGATGGACCACAGGGGGGCTAAGAAGGCAGTACTTTCTTTTTGAAACAGCAGCATTTTTCATTAAATAAGAGGTGTTTTTTTTTTATTTTTTTTAAAAAATTTTTGGTTGGGTTTTTTCCATTTTAAAATTTAAAACCCCCACCTTTTATTGCTAAAAAAATTTTCCCGAAATTTTTCCCCAAACTATTTTTATTCTTTTGGGTTTTTAATTCAGGTGCGGTCCTTTTCTTCTCGGGCCCCCCCCCCTCTGGGTCCAAACCCCCCCCCCAAGCCGGACCTGAGGAAAACCCCGGGAAAAAAGAAGGGTTTGTTTTTGAGGTCCAATGTGGACTGGTTTTAGGTTAAAACTTTTTCAAAAGATAAATTTTAAATTTTATTCAATTTTTAATAAAATTTTAAAAAATTTAAATTTTGAAATTTTAAAAGGGTTTTAGGGTTTAAATTTTTTTCAAAATATTTTAAAGTTTAAAATTTTTTTATTTAATCCCCAGCGTGTCAGAGTTGAAAGGGTAAGGCCCCAAACCTTTTAACAATGTTGGCAAAAGCCCACAAAAGGTGAAGGGGGTAACAAAAGTGCATGGTTTCTCCCCCTTACGGCTAAAAACTCTTCACAAAGGGGGAAAAGGAAAAAAGGGACATTTTGGCCGAAGAATTCAGGCACCTACTTTTTATAAAGGGGACAATATTTTGGAAACCAATAAAAAAAGGGGGAACCCAAAAAGGCCCCCCCAGCTACCCCACCCCCAAAAGGCCCCCCGGGGGGCCCCCCTCCCACTTTCTTTTTAAGGGCCAAACTTTTTGATTTTTTTGAACCCCCAAAGGGAAAATGGGGGGCCCCAAAAATTTAAAAAGTTAAAGTGGAGCAAAAAAGGGATAAAATGAATTGTGGACCAAAAAAAAAAAATTTTTTTTAAAAGAATTTCACAACCTTTAATTTCCCCTTCTAAATTCAACCAAAAAAACCCTACTAAAATCCTCAAATATTTTTTTAATTTTTGAAAATTTTTTCCTTTTGCCTTTTTAAAAAATTTTTAAACTTTAAACCTGGGGGGGGGTTGGGTTTTTAAAGGGGGGTTTTTAGTTTGTTTCCAAACCCCCTTTTTTCATTCATTTTCAACTCTTTAAAAAAGATTAAAATCCAAAACCCTTTTAATTGATTTTTTTTAAAATTTTTTTCTTACCTTTTATTTTAATTTTTTTTCAATCAAACAAATTTCCCCTTGCAGGAAAGTTTTTTTTCCCCCTTTTTTTTAGACTGGATGTTTTTAAAAAGGCTTTGAGGTTTTGATTTTTTTTATCTGGGTTTTTCTGCATCCGTTGTTAGGGTTTGGCATTTTAAATTTTTCTTTCAATTTTAGTTTTTGAAAAGTAGAAAAACCCCAAAAAATGTCCCCAAATTCCAATTTTTTTTTTTTTTGGGGGGTTACCTTTGTAACAGTTTTGGCTCAGTTAAGTTCAATTTCCCCCGGGAACTAAACCCATCAATAATCAATTTAATAAATTTGGTTTTCTTCCAGACTTGGTGGAACTAGTCAGACTCCCGTTTACTTGGGGAGAGAATTGTTAAATTTCACAGTGTAACTCCCCTTTTATCAAAACCCCAAATTTCATTAAAATTTTTTTTTTTCGTTTTGTCCAGCTTGGAGACAAGTTTACCCAAAAATTTCCATTTAAAAAAAAAAACTTTCCCCTTTTTAAAAAACCGGGGACCTCCATCCTAAAAGATTTTTTAAAAATGAAAGGAGAGAAAAGAAAAACTCAATTAAAATTTGGAAAATTAAACCCCTGAAATTTTAAATTTAAAACCAATTTGAAAACCACCCCCCCTTTATTTAATTAAATTAATTTTAAATTCAAAAATTTTTTATATTTCCCCAAAAAAATTTTAAATTTGAAAAACCTCCCCCGGGGTTTTAACAACCAAAACCCCCTTTAAAGGAAAAATTTACAGAACCCTCCCTGGGGATTTACCCCTGGGTAAAAGGGGGGAAAAGGGGGAAAGATGGCAGCTTTAAAAAAGGGGGAAAAAATCAATAATACAAAAGGTAATTTTAAACGTTAGGGAAAGTTTTGTGGGAAAAAGGGAAATTATAAAAAAAAGAGGGAAAAAAACGTAATTTTTTTCTTAATTTCAAAAAATTTATAAAAAGTGAAACAATTTTAAAAAAAAAATAATTTTTTAAAAGAGTTAACAAAACCACCCCCTCATTAAAGGGACATTTGGTAAACAAACCAAAATTTAATGGGGGGAAAAAAAAAAATGGCCCCCAAAACCGATGTGGAAAAAAATTAATAAGAAACAGGCTGAGTTTAAAAAAACAAAAAAAATGACATTTTAATGAAAAATTAAAAAAAAAATTTTTTTGGGAAAGGGAAAAGGGAAAAATTTGGCTTTCTGGGAAGGGAAATTTTTTTCCATTTTCAAATGGCTTTCCAAAACAAGGGCAAAAAGCCCCTGGGGCAACAGTTCAGGGTGGGGGAAAAATCTCCACCCCAGGGTGGTAAACCTTAATGTCATCACAACCTAAATGAACCAAAAAAGGAAAAGGAGTGGGGGGAAAACCCGGGGCTCCAAAAATACTCACTTAAAATAAAAATAAAATTTTTATTTGGAACAAAAAGATATTTAAAAAAATTACCCTAGGGATGGGGTGGTATTTTGGTAATTTAGTTTTCCCAAAAGGGTTTTTGGGAAAAATTTCTTTTTGAAAACTCTTGTAAATTTTTTTTTTGAAAAGCAAATTCCCCCCCCAAAACCCGGGTTTTTTCCCCGAGTCTTTTCTACCCGTCGCTTTTTTTAAAAATCTGTTTAAAACGGGGTGGAGAGTTGAAGGGGGAACCCCAAACCCCCCCCCTAAATTTGGACAAAAAAAAGGGAAATGTGAAGATGTGACCAGTTTTTCGAGGCCCATTGCCGGTGATCCGGGGATCCGCTTTGCTTTCTCTAAGATTCCCAAAATTTTGTTTATCACATTATCATGATATAAAAAAAAATGATCAATTTTAATGATGATCATTATAAATTTTATCATAGCTGTGAAGGAAAATTTGACTTAATTTGGCTGTGTGTGGGGGATGACAAAGAAACGCCCTCGGGGCCTTTAGGGCTAAATATTCTTTGATAACATCGACCTTTTTACATTCATACGTGCGTGGTCCTTTAAAAGGGGGGCCGATGGCAGTTTAACCCAAAAGTAGTCCCTTTTTTGAACCGGGCCCAAAAAAACAAATCTGTTTGTGTTGGGGGGGTTTTTGTGTCAGGTAGTTAAAAACCCCTGCATGGCTGTAACACAAGCTGATTAGATAGGGGAGGTTTTCCCTTTAAAAGAAAAACCACTAATTTACGAGACGTTTTACCCAAATGGATGGGCTTCAAGGTCATCATGTCTGTTGTGTTGTTTGGGGAAAATTTTGAAACGGGAGAAAAGTTTGCTGATGCAAATAACCATTCAAATTTTTCATGCAGGAGATGAAATGTCGTGTTGCTGTTGAAATAGTAAACACGATTTCTTTCGTTTTCTTTCAGGTAAGTGCCAAATTTGAAGAAAAAGAACAAGGAAAAATTCAAAAAGACCCTCGACTATCTTCACAACATTTAAGGTTTGTTTTTTTGTTTCTACATTAAGGGGTTTACCCAAGGGCTCCCTCAAGATAATGTAGGACACAGTTTTCTTTACAGATACATTTCCTCTGTTTTTCCACAAACATGGGGGAGAATCCAACAGGAAGAACCCAGTTTTTTCTTTGGGGCTCAGTCACAAATCCGGGGAATGCTTTTTAAAAAATATTTATGTGATGGAGAATTGGTTCATTTTTCACGTTCCCCAAAAAAACCCCGGGGTTTGACCTTGTGTTTGGGGCAGATGAGGCTCTGTGTTAGCAGACTGGGGAACTGGTTTGGGTCTGGGTGTCATATTTTTTCTGACCCAAAACCCTTTAGGGTTAAAACGAACAGGTTTGACTTTGGGGGGGGAGAGAGAGAGAGAGTTTGTCCTTTTATGCCTTTGTGTATCAAATTCTAATCGATGTCCAAGGGTGCAAGTGGAAAAGGAACAAGTTCAGAAGTCAAACAGGGCAGAAACAGTTGGCTGGACAGGTTCTCAGATTTGGAAGAAAAGCACCAGATTTTCTACAATTTTTACAAAAAAGGGGGGGCTTTTTACAAGGACAAAGGAAATGGAAAATAGATCACCTCCAAAAATTTTTTTGGGAAACCTTTTTAGTTGATTCAGTTTTCAGTTCTTTAGTGAAATGTTTTGTTGATTTGTTTGTTAACTGTATGGATATTTAAAACACACAAGAAAGGGGTTTCAGCCAAAAATGTTTGGGACACACAAAAAGTACTTTTCCCGACCCTAAAGTGACTATTTGGTTGACCTGTTTCTCAAGTTTCCTCTTAATCACTCTTTTTCTTAAGGGAAAAAAAATTGTAGAAAATCACATGGTCATTTCATGAACATCCAAAATTTTAATTGGAAAAAAGCCCTTTTTTTTTCCTTTGGACATTAGACATTGTCCCTCCCGTCCACCTGAGTATAAATTTTCTTTAACAAAAAACAGAGACAAACTGGCTAAGACCCCATCAAGAAACCAAACCTTTTGTTTTCCCTCCTCTTTCCCCTCCTTTTCCCTTTCACTTCACTCCATGTGAAAACTTTTGTGGTGCTGAATAAAATGATTTGGGACTTGCCCAATTGTCCTTGATCCTAAACCCGAAACCTGCTTTGTAGCAACTTTTGACACACACACAAACAGTCTCGTCCTCTCGGGATAACGTTCGTGGGGGTCCAATGCCCCGGTGAAAGCAGCAAAAAGGGCACAAGCTCCAGCCTTGTGTTCATCAGCAGCTTCAGAGGGGTTTCTTCCTCCTCGGCCATCTGCAGCCTTTTTTTCGGGAAATGAACCGCGGGCCCGGGAGCTTCGTGGGGAAAAAGGCGCGGTTTGCCCTGATTAAAGGACACCATGCTTTTTTTGGAACCCGTGTGGATCCCCTTCCTTTCCCGGTTGGGAAAAGGATCTTCCTTTTTCTTTTAACCCGGCTTTTTTCCCTGGAAACCGGAGCTAAAGGAAATTACCGGGATGTTTTTGTGCTGTGTCCGTCATTGCTCGATTTGGGGGGTCTGTGGTGACGCCCCTTCCTAAAAACACCGGGACATGACAGAGGGTCTCGCCTCGGCGAAGCCTCTGACTTCTGCTGCTTCCGGGGCCCCGGGTCTTTTTCTCAAAATAAAGTTAGTGATGATGGAGCTGAGCCGAGCTGACAGCGTCAAAACCATGAAAAGGTGACACAGAGAGAGACAGCCTAGGCTGATGGTCCCCCAAAGATGGATCAACACGTGCAAAACATACGGGGTTACTGACATTTTTGGGGAAAACGAGTTACAACCAAATATAAGAGGGGGAATATATACTTCAAAAATAGCGTAAAGGGGCAAGACAGACATCAATTCCTGAACCCCTCCTGTCACGTCACAAAATAATGATAAATTAAAAAATTTTGGATAAATGATGGAACAGTTTTTCTTTTTCCCCAAAACAAAGAAAATGTTTTTTCAATCATGAAAATTTTTTAAAAGTTTTTTTTAAAAAAAAAGTCAAAATGACAGAAAAAATTTTCCCTCTCTTAAAAAAACTTTCAGGAATCATCATGAAGAAAAAATACATCATTTTTGGGTGGGGGGAAAACACAGAGCCTGAAAATACAAGTCAAACCTTGGGTTTTTGGTCATAATAAAAAAATTTCCCCAACTCTCGTAGAACTTTTCCTTTTTCCCCTTCCCATAAAGATGTCAAATAATTTTTCAATTTTGCAATTTTTGTCGTCAACCTCAGAACCTTTTCCCTAAACCCTTTTAAAAACATATCAGCTCTCTCCACTGACGGGCTGAATTAACAACAAGATTTGGAGCAAATAAATCAAAAGAAAGGGGAACAGAAAAAAAAATTTTTAAAGAATGAATTTTTTTTCCCTCATTAAAATGATTTTTCCTTAGACCCTTCCAACTGGACAATACAGTCCTGTAGATGACGATGGAGCAAAAAAGAACGAGCTGAGGTTTAAAAGTGGTGAGTTAAACTTTAAACTTATTGTCCTCAAGTCATCAACAATTTTCTCCACACAAAAAAAATAGTTTTTTTCAGGACAAAGGTTTTTAAGGCGGAAGAATTTTCAAGCCCAAAATTTTCGCACAGGGGGGAAATCCCGTTTTTTTTATGCCCTTAACCAAAAAAGGGGGGAACTAAAAAACCCCCTTCATGCAACATGTCTGCTTTAAGTCCCGACCATTCTGGAATTTACTACAGGACATTTGTATTGCCCAGACATGAACAAAAATCAAAGGGTCAAAGCCAAAGGAGATTTGAACCTAGTGTTCAGTATGACCAAAGGGGCCAGTGATAGGAAATGTAAAAGGGTGTTTAAAGCACAATAAAAGTAGATGATTTGGGAAATGGAAAAAAGGGGTTTGGGGTTGGGTTTTCATTGGACTGGGGGATTATTTCCGGTCTTAAAATTTTTTTTTTGGGCCAAAACTTGGAGGAGAAAATGATTCCCTTGGAAAAAAGAAGATTTTACCCAAAACCCTCAAACTGTTTCCTGTTCCCCAGCACTTAAAGTAAGTCCTCCATCAAATCTAATACATCACAGACCCACCCTTAAATTAGGTCGGCCCCCTTTTTTCTGTGCCCCGGCCCCCGATAAGGGGGAAATGATGAGATGATGGTTTTTTGAAAGAAATTTTGTTTCCCATTAATTTGCGGAAGAATGGCAAACCCGTATTTGGGACATCAATAAAAGTCATTGTTTGGTTTAGACAGAAAAAAATATACCAAGTGTCCAAAAAAGTCCTGAAATTTTCTTGGGACAAAGTTACATTCAACCACGTGTTTTCGATTGGAAAGGGCTCTCCAGAAATAATAAGGCGTGAAATGCATCAGTAAAAAAAAAAAATTTCAGCTTTGTTTTTCTTTTAAAAAACTTTTAAATCAAATTTGCCGGTTTAATAATTTGGCGACTTGTACATAAAAAAAAATTGTATTTTAATAACTAATAACTAGAATAAATAATAATAATGTTGAAAATGGGTGCATGGTCAAAGAACCAAAGGATCATTTTCTTTTAACCCAAAACCGAAATTTTCCTATTAAAACCTTTGGTTTGCCCTTTCTGCTTCACAGGGGAGTTTTGATATTTCAATTCGAAAATGGTTTTTTTTGTGTGTGAGCCCTTTTTTGTGGTTAGAATTGAAAAAAAAAATTATAGCTGTGGACTTGTTTTGGGGTATTGTCATTTGATCAAGGGATATAAATGTAACGAACTCAGGATGTCAACAATCTTTTGGGTTTTTTTGCCAGGCACTTTTGATGGACAGTTCCCAGGTTGATCAGTCAGGTCTTTTTATTGTAGTTGAGCTGTTTGTCGGATGGCTAAGTTATACAAATAAATAAAAATAATCCCAATGGTTGCTTTTTTGGATGGCTGAGCTGAAAAAGGTGATATACTGATTCTTTTAATAGGATGTCAAAATGTCACAATGTTGGAAAGGGAGAATTTAGGAAGTTCTTTTGTTAGTAAAAAGTTCATTTTGTTTTATTTTTTTATATTGGGTGTGATATTTGGAAAAAAACCTTTTCTTAGCAATAAAAAGTATCATTCTTCCCAAATTTTTTATAAAATATAGTTTTTCATTAAAACTAAGGGGATGAGTATGAACCTATGCGCATTAAATCATATGCTTGGTTGTGACAGAGAAAAATAAATCAAGTGTTCAATTTTAAAAAAAAAGGCTAGGTGAAAAAGGATAACGTTTTTAAAAGAATAAATGATTTTATTTGCCATTTTTAATTTCCTGCAGACATTCAGGTTCTTTGCATCCCCCCCCAAGTCAAGCTTAAGGTTTAAATAATACAATAAAATAAAAAAAAAATAAAAAAAATAACCAAAAATAAAAAATAAAAAAAAAAGGCAATGTGCATTTAAATTTGGGGAAGATTTTTAAAAAATTGGTGCCCCAAAATGGGACTCACTTTCCTGTTTTGATGTTTCATGGGACTTTAAAAGGCATTTGCAATGTTGAATTGGGATCCACCATTAAAAAAAAAAAGCTGGATGGTGTTTGTCTTCAGGATGCCCCTTTTCTGCAGGGG